>VDFB02016143.1:0-57873 GCA_007258455.2 Sequoia sempervirens
GAATTTAAAATTAAAAATTTAGAAAATCTAAAAAAAAAAATCACACTTGTTGTAGCCTGCCACATTTGGTAGCAAATGTGGCAGTTCAGTCAAATTTGGAAGAATTTCTAAGTTAGAAAAGTTCTGCTAAATTTAGTTAAAGTTTTAAATTTGACAGTGTTCTAAATAAGTTGGCAAAGGTCCAAATTTGATAGCATCTTCAAAGTTGATAGTAGCTTTTCCAAATTTAGCAGTGATGCAATGAACATCAGCTTCTTAAGGAAATTTTACACCCTCATGGTTGAAGCTTTGGATTTTGAGGTCAATCTTCAAACACAACATAACTCGAGCTCGAGACCTCCTTTTTGCAAGAAATCTTTTTGATTTGGGGCAAAATTTTGTGTTCTTTGTAGTGGTACAATCAGATATTGATTTTGGTGTCTATATTTTTTAGAAATTGAAGATTGTCATAGGTGTTGCATCATTTTCATTTTTTGAACTTCATGAGCTCTATTCATGCTCCTACGGTAACATTTTTGGGTGCAATTCTTTTTAAAGTGCATAATTTTTTATGTACTTTTCAATGATATCAAATTGATTTCATTTAGTACAAAAAGTTGTACTTGATTTTGTGGTCTAATTTTGGCATTAGCATGTACCAAGATCAAGACCACTTCACTTTTTTTGCCAAGTGGCATTTGCACTTGCACTAATCATATAGTGTCAAGCTCATATTTTGGAGGGGTTCTTTGATTGAGTAAATTTGGTGGGATCCTTCTTGTGGTTGTGGTTTCATTTTTCTTGATTTGTGTTCTTTTCTTCTTGTTTCATCATGTAGCCATCTATAATTCCACATCTAACACCTTACAACTATCCTAAATGGAAATTTGAAATGAAAAAATTGTCGAGAGTTAAAAGGTTGCATATGATAGTTCATGGGATTGATGGTGAACCAAAGGATGATGAAGGTAAAACAAATAAGTGGTTGAATAATTATGAAGAATCCATTGACTATTTATTCTTGTATTTATCTCCTAAGTTTTTGTTTCACATTGAGAACTTGGATACACCCATGGCTATGTGAACTACATTGTCAAACTTATTTGGGAAAATAGATGAAATTCAAGTACATTTGTTGGAGAATGAATTAATAAGTCTCAATCCATGTAATTTTGACAACATACAAGACTTCATCACTAAATCCAAGTCACTAAGAACATAATTGAAATATTTTAAAATTAAGAAATCTAATACACAATTGGTGTCAAGTGATCTTTTAAAGATAAGAATTAAATATTCAATGTTTTTGTCTACTTTTTATGCCACAAATAATGCCTTTGGTCTAGTAAGTTTAATATGCCTTCCTTTAAGGATTTTTCTATGCAACTCACTAGGGAGTAAGATAATCTTATTCAAATGGGTGTTTTGAAGTCTTCAAAATCCCACACCTTGATTGCAAAGGATGAGAAGACTCCAAATGGCAAAGAAAAGAAAAAGAACAAGCCTAAGAAGAACACACAAGCCACATCTAATTCCATAGAAGAACATAAAAAATTCCTCTTCTAAGGAGGAATCATCTAAGAAGGAGAGGCCTACTTGTGCATATTGCAAGAAGGACGAACATGAAAAGCACTATTGTTATAAGAATGATATTGATGAGTTGAAACATCTTCTCAAATAGAATTATATTGATTTTCCATCTAGAATGTTTGAATCACCTTCTCCTTCTTCTTCAAAATAGTCTAATAAGGAAAAAGGTCATGCTACTACATTAGGTAATAAGGGGAAAGCTCTTTATGCTTTTTCAGGTCATGGATCAAGGATATGGCCTCTATATTTAGGAGTATCTCATCATATAGGATCTTCATTGTCTATATTATCTTCTTTTGATCCTTGTACTATGTCTCCTATTTTGATGGGAAACAATACATACATGAGTGTGCTTGGTAAGGGGTCTATTAGTGTTGGGGAAAACACTTTCCAGTATTTTTTGTGTGTTCCTCATTTAATGAACAATCTTCTTTCCATATATCAGATTACGTATGGTGGAGATGGGAGGATTGTGGAGTTCAGTCATCATTCAAGACTGGGAGAGTAAAGAGATTATTGCTACTGGGATGGTTTTTCATTCATATTAGTTTTATACCTTTGTATATTTTTCTTCTAATGGTGGCATTGTTCCTTCGACTATTTATCACACTTCTAGTGTGAACCATGATTCAAAGGATACATTTGGCTTCTTGAACTTGGGAGTTCTCACATTAGATTCAATACTGGAGCCATGTATTTTATCTCCTTCATCTATTGTTGTAGTTGATGATGCTTGTGTTGCCATCGATATGGCTTCTTGTGATTCAGTGTAGTAGGATATTCATTGTCTTTTAGATTTTGTTCCTTGTGATGGCTTCTTGGCAGGTATTTCAGACTTGTTTGCAAAGTCTCATATTTAAAATTTTGGAAACCTTATCTATTTCATTCATCTTCTCTTTGATGGAGATGATCCTTCTTCAGTTGTTGTTAGGGAAAATTTTGACCCTCTTGTGCATTCTCTACATGATCATATTTTATAATTTGACATGAGTTTAGATACTTTTAGATAGCATTTGAAGGAGGCTTCTTTATCTTCAGAGGAGATATATTTTTCTTTGGATTATGTTCTACATTCATCTCTACTAGATTTTGGATTGACATCTTCAGCTATGTGGCCTAGAATGCCTATTTGGAGTGTTTCAAATTTTAGCATCGACATGGAGTGTTTCAAATTTCAGCATCAACATGCATTCATCTTGCATAGGACCCCAATTTAAACTATGTTTAACACTAAGCAATGTGTGTCCTAGGTAAGTGACCTAGGACCCATTTTCCATAAGGAGAATGGGTCCTCACTTAGACCTCGGACCCCCATTAAAATATGTTTTTGGCGGTATTTTAATCATTTCAAATCTACAATTCAATGTCGACTTGTGATATTTGAATTTAGAGAATTAATCTTAAGATATGTATAAATAAGAGGTCATCTCACTATGTTTCAACCTATAATTTTTATGTGACTTCATGAGACCAAGCTAGAGAATTATTGAGAGCATTCAAGAGAATTTTCAAGGAATTCAAGGGAATATTTGTAGAAGATTATTGTAGCAATCAAGATTCCATTATCATGTCAAATATTTATTGCATCATGCAAGTTTTTTGAGCTAATATGGTGATATAGTGTTCAAGATATATGCAAGTATTCAAGGACATTGTTTCAAGAAAAGTTTCATGATCAAGATGCTCATCCATTGAATCCAATTCATGCAAGTTTGAAAATCTACAATCCAAGCTTCAATAAGGTTTGGTGAGTTGTTACAAATTGTTGTTCATTCATCATTCCTTCATTCTTTTCATTATTTCATTTCAAGGTTTAATTACCAAAATGGGGTTTGACCAAGGCAAACCCCCATTCACCTAACAAACAACATTTTTCTCTCTTTGATGTGTGCTTGAAAATTTTAGGTTGAAGATCCTTTGAAGAGAAAAATTTTAGAAAGTTGAAAAGTTGCAAGAAAAGTTTCCAAATCATGAAAAATCCTCTACAAATTTTATTTTCATTTGTCTAACAATGAACATTGAGAATCTAGGAGTGCAAATCTAGTAGAAGAGAACCTAGAAAGCATTTTTCAAGAACCCTAGCTAGGACCCATTCACCATAGGGTGAATGAGTCCTCAGTGAGCTTCAAAAGGTGACTTTTCGTGAAAAGTACACATCATTTTCCCCTTTCAAGATATTCCTTGTGATTGTTGTTTTTGTCAACTTTGATTACTATTCTTCATTTTCATTTTATAGTTTTACATTTTGGATTTTGTTTGATGATCTTAATCTTTCTCCCTAAAGTGATATTTAATTCATACCCCCATCCTTGCATATATAGGAAATTTTTTGACTCATACCTTGATTTAAATCACCTTTCGATTTTTAGTCATTTCTTGTTTGGATCTCATTTCCTTGAATGAAATTGGAGAAATAGGGTCTTTGTTATCAAATATTTTTGGTGAACCTCCCTTTTACACTATAAAAACCTGCCATTTTTCCATCTTTTCAGGTACTTAACATGGCCTGATAGCCAGGGCCCATCTTTGCATCATTTGCATAATAATCTAATCCCTAAGTTACACTTAAATGGGGGTGTTGGTGTGAATAATTTTTTTTACCTAGTCGGTTCCTTACAAGGAGACTTAGGGGACTTATTCACATGTTAACTTTACTTAGGTCTTAGGAATATTTCTAGAAGACTTAGTTGTCATGTCTAGATTTTATCTTTTCCTAGGTAGTTATGATAAGTTGTCTCATATCATAAGATTAAGACACTTGTCATAATATTATGACATCTTATTCTCACCTTGGCTATATAACCAAGGGTCCCTCATACATTGTATATTGAATTCTATTTGTATAATTTATAGGAATATAGTTTATTCTTGCCATATTGATATTCTCTCTTTGTTCTTTCCATTTGGACTTTAGATCTTGGCAAGATATCTCCATAGTCAACTCTAAAAAAATCAATATAAAAAGTTGGTAGAAATTTTTTCAAACCATTGGTGGACAAATGGAAAAGGAGCTAAGGAGAACAAAAAAACTTTTGTATTAAATTTATCGTTAGGGAAAAAGGAAATCTTCAAGATGTCCACCAAACTTTGAATTAAATAAGAATTTAATTTTCATAAAAGGGAATCTAAGGAAAATTCAAAACTATAAAGACCAAGACCTTGAGGAAGAGAACAATTAAATTGGGTAGCTCAAGGAGATAGAGGTTATAAGTACTTATTTAGGATTCTAAAAGATAAAAAATCAAAAGAATTTGTAGGCTCTATTTGGGGAGAAGAAGGCATGATCAAATATCTAGAAGTGGTTAAGCACAAATTCTTTCAATTTTAGAAGGACCTTTTCATTGCTAAGTGTAACAACTCGCAATATGATGAAATAAGAGGTAAGTACAAAAATCTAATCACAAAAAAGACCACCAAATAAAATATAGAAGTACTAAACAAATAAATAACAAATGAGGAAATAAGCAATGCAATTATCTCCCTTGGCAATGATAAATTTCCTACGGCTAATGGGTTGCTATTTGAATTATATAAAAGAAACATTGAGTGGATAAGTGATAACCTCTTACAAGTGTATAAGGAGGACATTGATAAAGTCTCTTTTGGAAAATCTATAAACAAAGGCATTATCAATTTGGTCCCTAAAAAGGGAGATAAAATCTTAATGAAAATTGGAGACCTATAACTCTCCTGAATGTATCATATAAAAATTTTCGGTAGAGCCATTGAAAGGAGGTTAATTGACATCCTTCCTAATATCATCAATAATACCCAAACTAGGTTTATAAAAGGTAGGCATATTCTTGAAAATATGATCACCAATTGGGAAGCCATGGAATGGGCAAGAGAAACTAATCATAACATTCGAATGATGCTACTAAATTATTAGGATTCAGGCATATTAGAGCAATAAATATTAACAATTATATGTGGATTAAATAACCCAAAAATAACAATGAAGAATAACAAAAAAGAGATCAACACAAAAATTTAACGTGGTTCACCCAATATAGGCTACATCCACAAAAACTTGGCCACCCAATGATTTTATTATCCAACACAAAACAGATTACATTCTCACAAATACCATACCGCAACATACATCTCATCTGCTTATAACAAGATTTTTGGAACCTTCTAGAATTAGGGTTTTACAAGGTCATTTTTCATTTGACATGTTAATGCAAAAACCTTGATGTGTCAGTAGGAAAAATATTTGACATTTCAGCGGTAAAACCTTGATGTGTTAACAAAAAAAATAAAGGCGTTACCCCAAACCCCATGATACGTTACGAGTGTACAATATTTGCATGATCAATCGCCACATACCAACAATCTTCCACTTGGAGACTGATCAGGCTCCACGCCAAACAATCTCCCACTTGGAGACTAATCTTGTAAGACACTGTTGCACTTGCAGCTCCCACTGAATTACAGGTTTGGCTGGTTTTTTATATCCACCATTATCATTCATGAAGGCCAACAAAAAATTGATGAGGAAAACAGTTTCTCCCATGTAATATCCTTTGTCAACATATTTGCAGGATTCTCACTTGTGTGAATTTTTTCTAGCTTAAATTGTCCATCCTCTAAAACTGACCAGATGAAGTGGTATCTAAGCTGTATGTGTTTAGTTTTAGAATGCAAAGTTGAGTTCTTAGCAAGATGAATGGTACTCTGACTATCAGTGTACAAAGGGCTATCTTCTTTTCATTTTCCTAATTCCTCTAGAAATTTTGTAACCAAATCATCTCCTTGCTAGCATCCATAGCAGAAACATACTCAGCTTCAATGATTGAAAGCACGACAACCTTTTACAGTCTTGAAATCCAATTGACTGTAGTACCTCCTATAGTAAAAACATACCCTATAGTACTCCTCCTGTTATCAATATCACTCGCCAGATCAGACTTATCATATCCTTTTAGAGTAGAATTTGTTCCTCCAAAACATAGTTTCTTTGAAGTAGTACCTCTTAATTATTGGAGAATCCATTTTACCACATTCCAATGTTCCATTCCTGGATTGCTCATATACCTACTCATGACTCCCACTACATGTGTAATATCTGGCCTTGTGCATACCATTGCATACATCAAGCTACCAACTATTGATGCATATTGTATCTTAAACATTTTGTCTTCCTCCTCTTGTGTCTTTTGGCACATCTCCTTAGTCAACTTAAAATGACTAGGCAAGGGTGTACTAACTAATTTTGTATTCTGCCTGTTAAACCTTTTCAACATCTTCTCTACATACTCACTTTGAGACAAAAAAAAAAATTGTTTGTATTGTCCCATGTGATCCTCATACCAAGGATTTGTTTTTCTACACCCAAATCCTTCATAGAAAATGAATTTCTAATTTCTGCTTAAGTTCATTAATATACTGCATGTTAGACCTAACAACAAGCATGTCATCAACATAAAGCAACAAGATAATATAGCTGCCATTACCCAATTTCTTAAAATAAACACAATAATCAGAAATATCTTTTCTAACCTTCTTAAGCCATAAAACTATCAAATTTCAAATACCATTTCTGAGGTGCTTTCTTTAGGCCATACAAAATCTTCTTTAACCTACACACAAATTCCTCCTTACTCTTGACTTCATATCCCTATGCTTGATTCATGTATATTATCTCTTCCAAATCCTCATGGAGAAATGTTTTTTTCACATCTAGCTATTCAAGATGCAAATCTTTCATAGCCACAAGACAAGAATAGTTCTAATAGAAGTCATCTTTACAACTCGAGAAAATATTGCATCAAAATCTATACCTTTTTCTGTGCAAAACCTTTTACCATGAGTCTGGCCTTATATCTTTTCTTGCCTCCATCTTCTTCCTTCAACTTTTAAACCATTTATTTGGAAATTCTCTTTTACCTGTAGGCAATTGGACTAACTCCCAAGTCTGATTCTATAGCAAGGAATCTATTTCCTCTTTCATCCTTAGCTCCCACTGCTTTTTGGTATCTACTTGCATTTCTTCTTCATAACCTTCAGGTTCACTAGAGTTCGTTAATAATATAGAATATAACAATGGAGAAAATATTTCTAGAGGTCTAGTTATCCTTGTAGAATGTCTAACACTTGTAGGAGTTTGTGGGATAAATTTTTGTTTTTGAGCATCAGGTACCACTGGCATTTTATTTTCTGGAATCTCATCCAGCACCACATATTCCTTTTTGGCCTATTCATGCTTCTTTTCCTGTAGCCGATCCTTATACATGACCTTCTCATTGAATATAACATCTCTACTCCTAATGATTTTATGATTTTCATAATCCCATAACCGATAACCAAATTCATCTACTCCATATCGAATGAAGGTACATTTTTTAGACTTAGCCTCAAGCTTGGTTCTATTTTCAATATCAACATGGAAAAAAGCTTCATGACCAATTTTTTTAAGAAATTAATAGTTTACCGTTTTACCCATCCATGTCTCCTCTAAAATGCCACCGTCCAAAGGATATTAAGGTGCCATGTTTATTAAATAAATAGTGGTATGCACAAAGAATAAACTTTAGACATGTATTTAAATGACATAAACATGTATGAAACTAATTATATAACAACTTTGAGCTCTACACTAAACATGCCAACACTTTTCTTACAAAGAAAACCATCAAAAATATGGAACAATAGTTTTGCAAGGAAAATACCACACCTTTGGAAGGCCAATATAGATGCCCAGTTTGTGCTTAATGCACATGTTGTAGCAATGTATTGTAGCTCTTACATTGCAAAAGTAGACAAATCAATGAAATATGCATTCAAAAGAATACGTAAGGACCACCAACAAATGAATATTGATGCAATAAAAATGATTGGTAAAATTGGAAATGCATTATTGAACTTGCAACAAATGTTAGCACAACAAGTTGTTCATTATTTTTTATCACTTCCACTAAACTTTAGTTCAAGAAAATGCATTTTCATTGACACACAGTCCTATAGTGACGTACATTCATTCTAAAATCTGTCAAAAAATTAAACAATGAACTAGACGAATTAGAGAACATACTCTCAAAATCTATAGTGGACTGCTATTTAATACATCCTCAAACATTGATAGACATATGTCTTGCAGAATTTGTTTCAAGTTACAATAAAAATGGAACTACGGTTGACCCAAAAACTATACCAAGTGTAATACGATTTATTAACTTCAACAAGCACTTTGATATGGATATCATTGTAGAGAGAAATTAATGCTCTATGTACCATTTACAATAAATGAGAGTACATTAAAACAAAATTTTGACTCATGGGAGCATGCATACATGCACCATGAAAAAACCATTATAAAAAATTGTGCAAAGTTCACTCACAACACAAGTATTGCATGGGGTGACATAGAAAAAGAACTTAAAGATATTGAGTTCCTTGATGATGGTAACAATGATAAGTCATTGACAACAATAAAACCCATCCAAATGGAACAATATGACATTCAAATAGACCTTCCAAACATAGGGTGCATAAAACCAAATACAATGCCACACAATGCATTTGAAATTGCTAGACACCCACAAATAATTGACAACAACGAATACTATGAGCTAAGACAAATTTTAAACAAAGAACAAGAAATTGTTAAATATGTTATAATGAAAAAGATGAATAACATCGACAAGCCTTTGCATTTATTCTTGATTGTAGGAGTTGGAACTGGAAATAATTTCACAACAAAAGCTATATACCAAGCTCTAATTCGCATTTATAGCAAGTCTATTAGCAACAATCCAGACAAACTAAAAGGATTATTAACTATGTATACATGTAAAGCAGTTTACAACCTAGATGGAGTCACATTACATTCAGCATTTCACATACCATTTCATACATCATATTTTCTTCCCTTAGCATTTGAAGCATTGGACAATATTCCCAAGCACTACGATCAATTGCATGTGCTCCTTATAGACAAAATATCACTAGTAGGCTCAACATTTCTACTCTACATTGATAAACGACTACGCGACATAATGCAAATTCCTACAATGTACTTTGGAAACCTTGATACAATTTTTTGTGGTGATCTCTACCAAGCGCAACCTATCCTTGACTCCATTGTATTTGAGAATAAACCCACTGTAACTAAATTGATGCCTTACAATTTTTGGAAAGACAATGTAAAATGCTACTCATTGGTCACAACTATAAGACAAAATGATGAAAAGTTTATTGCAATCCTTAACAAAATACGAATAGGCTTACAAACAAATGATGACATAGACTGTCTTAACCAACTTTTCTTCCATCCTCCACCTTTAGATCCAACACTTCCATACTTTTTCTATAGGAAAGCTAATGTGGACATGCACAACCATAGAATGCTATTGGTCATTTCCAGTCAAATGATAGTGCTAGATGCAATAGATGAGCATGAGGAAAACTATAATGCAATACAGATTTATAGCCATACAACCACTCTTCCACCTCAAATATACTTGAAACAGGATATCCTTTTTGAAATCTATGTAGGCAACTATAATACACAAGATGGCCTAGTCAACGGATCTGATGGAATATTTAAAGCATATACAACACATAATGACATTGATGTTGTTTGGCTCAAATTTACTGATCCAACAATTGGACAGCAACAACGTACAAAACTAGCACAATACTACACTAATCTCATTGACAAGGAATGGATTCCTATATTGCGCATTGCTAGAGCCATACAAAAAAAATTAGTGAACAAGGAAATTACAATTAGAAAATAATTCCCAATACAACTAGCATGTGCACGAACCATCCATCATTTGCAAGGACTAACAATGCAAGATTTGGCTTTTGACCCAACAGGCATAAGACATCACGGTTTAACTTACACAACACTATCACAAATAAAGAAAATAGACTCATTATTTCTGCTAAAACCTTTAACCACAAAAAACTTTAAAGTTAAGGGAAAGATACACATAGAAATGCATCACCTATAGTCAACTGCATAGTGGTAGCTTGATATTCAAACTACATGTTCACACGATACACCACAAATGATTTTATGCACACTAAGCACTCATTCATTAAATCCACATGCACATGACATTGCCAATGACTATGGCACAATACAATCTGACATTTTGTGTTTACAAGAAGTACACATGCATATCTTACAACCTAATATATTATCGCAATATTTTAATACCTTTGGTATGAATATGATACATGGTATAACAATGTTTACCAAAAAACATTTATTTGTATCAAAAGCAAAAGAACACAACTCTACAAATATTGAAGCCATCACAGTCATAATACTACAATGCATTGATGGACTTAATATCTGTAATATTTATGCAAGGCCTAATACTCCCATTCAAGAAATAATCACAATGCTTCAACCTATAATTGCATACATAGATACAAAAAACATAATGCACATTGTAGGCGACTTTAATATTGACATGTGTTCAAAAAACAAAAGCAAAAGAACATTCAAAATTTCATGCAAACTAACACAATTCATTTTTTGATAAACAAATCGCATAGCCTACACAATCTACTCATTGACCATATTTGGTCAAATTCAATCACAAGTGTATGCAATATTTACATATTAGAGGCATATTGGATTGACCACTTTCCTATTTTCCTAAATTTTACCTTGCCCATTGAATCAGTTCAACATTACAGCATACATAAGCATATATCACTAATACATTTTCTAATGAATTATGCAATACTAAATCACTACCGTGCAGGAAAATTATGGATCAAACAAATAGACCACAAAAGCAAGTACAAGAAATGGAGGAAGGAACAAGCAAACGGTAAACAACTTATCCTATTTGCCCATGACATGCATTTTTGCATTGTCCAAATATAAGATTTACATTTCTCTTGTTGTTTGCAAAACAAAAATCAAAAAGACCATATCAATTAAAGAGTTGAATGCAAAAAAAGTTGGTGACACATTCCAAGGTGACATCCTTGTTGTCTATAGAGCAACATTGGACAAAGTCAATAGAACACGTGAAGTACTGCGTGCAGATCTCACAGATCTTAAAGAAGAAATGACAATCACATTGAATATCAGTGGATACCTTGTGCAAGAACATGAGCACAAAATAGTTCCAAGATTGGGAGTTTCAATATTAAGCTTCCAAATTGCTCCTAGAACAGATTATGACAGAGGGGATTGTGATTACATACTGATATTGATAGACACAAGCACAATTGAAAGCATGCCTCGCTTTTCTACTGACTACTACTTCATTCCAAACACAACTATTAGCCAATTACTAGACGCCACATATCAATATCCAATTAGAACAATAGGTGCTTTGGTTGTTGGCGCTAAAAAAGTAGGCAGCCAATTATATTCAATTGATATCAAAGATAGCATAGCAGAATCTAACAGAGCATAGGTACAAATGTCTCACCAACATATGCCACTAATCCATTTTAATGTATTTTTATAGCATTGTGGTCTTTAATAAAATTTCTATGTAACAAAGACTAACTTTTTGATTACCATGTAGCTGCAACTATGTCCATATCATGAAAAGCAATACTTGCAAATAGAGGAACTGCTACATAGGAACAAAACCCCAGCCTTTCTTTTCAAGAATATCCTAAAAATCACGGATCAAAAAAACATGTTCCACATGGGTCGATAAACATTTATTTGCAAATTGAATAACAAGAGAACATTGGACAAGTTAGTTGCTTTGCTGTAATCAACATTCAAAGTGACTTTTTAAAAATATTTTTGCATTTTCATTTAAAATTTATGAAACTTTCGCTTCTTACTATCTATGTTCACATGTTCTAGGTTTTAGGAACACTAAAAGCAACAAACACACTTTCAAATCCATTTGAATCTTTCTTCCTGAATTGAAAATATAAATTCAACACTTACGGCATGCTCCAATAAGAAACTGCTCATTGTAGCCAATGTGACAAGGAAGTGAGCTACATATAATCACTTCATCCTAAAGCTATCATCATAACAAATGAAAAGAAAATAGTCCATTGTCCAATCTGAAGCAATGTCTTGCGACAACTCTTGTCTGCCCTTCAAGACATGAAATATGAAAACTACACCAAGGGAAAATCAGTAGTTATATTTGGACTACGAGACTTTGCCACCAAAGGGAATTTCACCCTCAATCAAAACAACATTATCACAAAAGCCATTTGCCTAACTAAGTAAATAGTATATGCCACAGCAAGGTATAAAGCAATATTGATACAAATACTCTTATCGCTCTTCAATTTCCTAAAAATCTTTAAAATTGTATAAAAAAACTAGCTTTCATACTAACCATAATAATGACATTGCAGGTGACGAAGAAGCAGAAGCAACTAAAAGACTACCTACCATTGCATGAACCTGCATTCCTCGTTTTTGTTATGCTTTTCTTCTTGGCTCTTTTGCCTATATTACTATATCTCATGTTCTGTGACTTAAAACTTCTTCCTGCTTTTATTTTACAATGAACATGTTTTTCTATTATATGCTAGACAATACTTTATTTTCTTATGTCACCATTTAAATAGATTAAACTCCACTGTTACACGTTTTTACTATGCAATATATTAGCAATATGAAACATACATGTTTTTAAAGGGAAAGTTACTATTGCAATAATTGCATTTCAATTTAACATGCACTTGGTTGGCCAATCAAATTTATTTGACAAATTTTATAATGTGTTTCTATTTCGCTTATTTGCTTACACAAAGAAGAGTACCAGACCTACTCCATGCAATAGAAAAACACATGAATGATAGATTTCAGACATGAAAGATTCAATTCATACTTGATTGAGTTCTCTTTGGGCTACTTTCCCACTTACTAAGTTTTTGTGGATAAATCAATAAGCAATAGCATTCACTTTATAACAAAACATAGGTAATGCAATAGGCACTTTTACAATTGCATTTGCTGAATTTGTTTTTCAACATATTTTATGTGTTTGAAAATTATAATTTATTTCTTTTTCTATTGGTTGTAGTAGGACTATTATTCATTCTCGTTTAAGTAAATTAGGAAAATAGGGAGACATTATATATTGTGACAAATATTTAATCAATACATGCAATATGTGCAAGGAAACAAGACCTAATAATTCATTGACAAACATGGCATGTTGTTGTTAATCAAAGGCATCATTCCTAAACAACAATGCTTCTCTATGCTTTCATGTCCTCCACAAATCGTACAGATGAACCAAATGCATCAATGCTCAAAATAGTATGACTCTTACATGTAGACGTGTAACAACATCTAGTTGAATCTACAAATCCTGTAAACAAGATTTTCCAAACCAATTCTTACAACTTACCAAGACTTTGTTAATTGTTATTAAATATGTTGTTAGCTCTTACAATAAAGTTTTTATTAATTACTATGCCTTTTTTCATTGGTTTTGTTGCTCTTTCTTATAGACATGGGACAAATGTCCCCATCCTACTCCGCTCCTACAGTAGTAAACATTTTCACCAATTTCATGCATGCATCATTGCTTTTTTTGACAAAGGTTACAATGTTGGATATGTGTAATTGTTTCCTTTGGAATTTATACAAAGAATAATTTGAACAAGGTCTTCTACATTGTCAAGTCATTTAATGCAATAGCTATAGATTGATCGACACATGTCCCATATCCAATGCACATCATACAATTCCAATAGTGACCTGCCCCAATTCCAAGAGTGCCTAGTCCCCCATTGAAACGGTCTTTTTATTCTCCAAGTTTGCTTGAAACAATTTCAGTGTCAAAAGTGAACTCAACAATTGCAATAGTAACTTGTTGCAACTATATTCATTCTACAAAGTCACTTGAGTAACAACCCTTGTCCTTGTATCGGTTCTTCTGTCATGTTATGACTACAAGCATTATTTACTGCTATAAAGCCTAATTGTACAAATAACTATAGTAAATGACATATGACATGGAGCAGTTGAGGCCAACAAATAGGTTACTATTGCAATGGTTTCATTTGAAATAAGAGATTAACAATTTATCTCTTTCTCTATTAATTGGAGTAGGCCTATTATTCATTTTTGTTAAAGTATATTACCAAATTAGGAAGTCACTATATATTTTGCAAGATTATTCAATCATTGTGTGGAAATTGTCCCAACTGCAATTATGCACATCTCTGACTACAACATTATTGCAGTTAAATGATTGCAAAGGTCACTTGCTTATGGGAAAAAATTAGACAAATTCAAACAATTTGCATAATTTTCCCACACATTTGAAGAATCAAACTTCATTGGAAACAAACATGCAAAAACATTCAATACTCTGACCTTCCACTCTCTGCCTCAAGAATCAAATGTCTTTGCAACTCTACAGATCTTTGTCTCCACTCCAATTCCAAAAAAATGGTTACTATTACAAGGACAATATTAAAAAACCATCACAACCAATTGCATATGATATGTTATTCATAAACATAAATCACAAAAACATATGAAAAATTAAAAAAAATGCATTTGATGCATTCATAGTTAACAAGACCTTGCTTAGGCCAATTAGTTTTCCATATGTTGTATGTTTCTTGGCTTTTACTATTTCATGTTTATGACATACATAAAATATGTATGTGAGTTGTTATTGCACTTACTCTAGTAGGATTTTTGAATTAGGTTTTACCAAATAGTCAAAGTTCTTCTACATTCAATCTCTAATAATTTACAAAGCAATAACAACTCACCTCCATGGCATTCTCCAAAATTCAATTGTTCTTCGACAGATGTCCTCTTCCTTCTAAACAATAAAACATTTCTCTCTATCTCAACGTTCCTCACAAAACTTGGAGATGATATTCTTATGCTTTCATCAAAGGACAAATTTGTTCCTGGTCTATATTCTTACACGTTTATATGTAACACCTTTGCCATTCTCACTACCTATGCACTCAGTCAACATCTGGAAGCTATGCAATTCACCAAAGCATAGAGAAGCATTCTCTTTTACAACTGTTCACCATTTACACATTACGAGGTATTGAAAATGCTCCAAACCACTAGTGTCAACGTATTGTTTTTGGCGCGACTTCTCGATAATGAAAGTGGATTAATATTTGCAAAACAATTAATTAATATTTGAACCTCTAGTTTACCTATAAAGCTATTATTTCTATGAACTTGATTTTTTATGGCCTATTTTTCATTGATTAATATTAATCAAATTTTAAGTTACAAAAAATAAACTATTTGTAGAGGAAATTGAGTTTTAAGCATTTCAAAATAGTTTAACTTATTAATGTTAGTCAAATCACAAAATAGTTTGTAATTACTACTAAATCATTTATTTCATTGGCAATTTATTTCACAAAAGTAATTCAATGTGTAATTATAAAAACTAATTAATATCATTTATTCATGCAAAGTAAAATTTGTACTTATTTACAAAAATTATCAACTTATAACTTTCTTTCCTTAATAATTAGTAATGATTTAATTTATATTCAAAATAAAATTGGTATTATTTAAAACATTTTTGCAAACTAACAAGCACTTATTTTCTAAATTATTTAGTACTAGTAGTATATTTTCAAACAATTAGTTATTTTTTTTTAATATAAGTAATTAGTTTTCTACCACTACTTAATTAATTTTCTAATTTCAAAATGCATCTAATATTTGTCTATAGTCTAAATTATTTTACCGAAGGCAATGTTCATTTAGTAATTATAGTAATTAGTATTAGGAATGATTTAATTTATATTCAAAAGAAAATTGATATTAATTAAGAGATTTTTACAAAGTAATGAGCACTTATTTTTTAATTATTTAGTCGTAGTTAGTATATTTTGAACCAATAAGTTGTTTTTATTTAATTTAAATAATTAGTTTCATACCACTACTTAATTAATTTTCTAATTTGAAAATGCATCTAATATTTAGGGATGGTCTAAATTATTTTAGTGAAGGCAATGTTCATTTACTAATTATAGTAATTAGTAATTAGCTTACTATTTTTTTTAGTGTTTTCTCCAAAGTAATCTAGTATTAATACAAAAGTAATTAGATTCATTTTAAACCAATTGGTTAAATTTTATCTTACCAAATGTTTGAATTTATATTATTAAGTAATTAGATTCATTTTCAAGTAATTAGTTGAATTTTATCTTACATAAGTAACTAGTTTTTTTTCAAGTAATTATTTGAATTTAGCTTACAAAGTAATTAAATTCATTTAAAAACAATTAATAATACTATAAATTACCTACAAATGTTTAGTATCATATTTTCTTAATTTTATTACACAATTGTTCCAACAAGTTCTAGTAATCAAAAGCAAACTCTACTCTTTGTATTTTGCTCCTCAAATCAAATACTCTTCCATTCCATATGTTCTTGTTTTATATACCTAAAAGCTCTTTACTAGGCGGCAGTAACAGATGCACCGCATCACTTGTTTTAATATGAAAATTTAATCTCTTTGCTAGACTCTTATTTTCTTCCAATGTCCTCAATGTCATTCATTATTAAACGAAAACATACTAAATGAAATACATGCCATAATCAAAATCAAAGATGAATAGTCACCCTCATCAAAACATAGAGTCACATCTTGATGCATAATATTCTATAAAAAAATTGTTTTAATAAATGTAACAAAGCATGTGTTAAGTAGAAAAATTAGTCACATTTTGTAAAATGTTTATTATGTTAGTGTAATTTATTTTTAAGTAAAAAGATTGTTTCGAATTTGTGTGATTTTTAATTTTTGTTACTAGTAAGGAATTTAATTGATCTTATTTCTAAGTTTTTGTTGGATTCATTTGGTTAAGGTGAAAGATACTATAATACAATGATTTGAAAATTTAAATGAAAGCAAATTAAAATATAAGTTTCCTATTCAAACCAAGATAAAACGTCATATAGAGCTTAAGAAAATATTGCAAACTAATCATAACCTTAAACAATCAAAATAAATGTTGTTGAAGACTCCATTGTTGAATAATTTGCTCCAAGTGATTGTTGATATGTGGATGCTTCTTTTCTTGAAGACCATATTTGATAGCATATACTTAGCTCAAAGTTGATGGATTCTCAAATGGATCATGAGAGAGTGCCTCAAATTGTAACTATTAGGAGAGACAATGGATGCTTGAGATTTAATGATGAGATAAGTGATGAAGGATGATTGAGAGGATTTTCATAGGATCAAGGAAAGAATGGAGGGTCTAGGTGGAGGTTGTTGGAATGTGAACCTGGTAGGATGCACTTACTAATTTTGACAAGTGGTTGTAACTATGAGAGAGATAAGGGACATGTGCATTTAGGAGCCCTATATTCTTGGGTTTGGTGGAGAGAATATTGGAACCATAAGGAAAAGTGATCTTAAGTGTCCTTTATTCTTGGGATAGGTTGAGGGAATATAGATATAATTAAGTAATAATATAATAAATTAATTGTAGGCATGTCTGAGGTGGATAATAGGCATAAATGATATTTATTTATTATGAGGTGATATCGAAAGGAGGATAATTAAATAACAGTATTATTTAATTAAGTGGGATACTTTAGGTTCAAAGGGGACTTGTCTAGGTGGCGTGCTTTGTTGATTAGGACTAGGTACACTAGAGAAATATTTAGATGTCTACATATATATTGGATTGAATGAAGTTCTAATTTACCATGTTTTATCATAATCTTAATTATATAATTATATAGAAAATTAAATTATTACTTTCCAAAACCTTTAGCTTTGGTGAAGCTATACTCTAACTAGCTAGCTTTACGCTTTTAATGAATTAATAAATAGCTTCCCTACTAATGTAAACACATTTTAATTTCACTTGCAAGAATAATAGAAATCAATTTGAAATAAATTATCAACAATGACTTAAACCCAATACAACATTCAATAAAAAAACCACAATGGTCATAAAAAAAACCAAACAGTAATAAGATTAAAAAACCAATCTATTCTAAAAATAAGCTTTTTATTATTTGTAATTTAACAAAAAATCTCAATACAAAAAAATAATGAATTTAATGATAACATCTAATCCAATAATTTTAAGCTCTTATCTAAACAACCATAATAAAGGTAGCTAATCATTTTACTATGCAATATACCAACTTAACATATGCCATTTGGCCTAGTTGCTTTCCCACTACACAAAATATTTTAAAATTTGTTAATTCTATATATGTCCTTTAAATGAAAATGGGCATAAATAGTCTTCAAAATATAACTATACAAGTCTTTTGCAATCTTTAAAATAATCAAGAGTTCTTATGAATGTTAGTCATGTGAGGTTTTTATACACCAATGTTTCAGTTCATGTTCCATAATCTATCATAAAAAAGAAGAGAATGAATCATGGAGTGCTATATGAAATGTTGATGTATAAAACAACTTACATAATTAACATCTAGAAGTACTCTTGTTCACTATTAGGAACCATGGAAATATAATATCTCTTATTAATTCTTAAAAATATAACAATTGCACTTGTATCCATAAATACCATTTAACTCTTCAAAATATAGTAGGAACCATTAATTGAGACCATAATGTCATAGTTCAGATGCTTAGAGAACCATTAGCAACAATATGATGTGAGTTTTAATTTACAATTTGTATTCATATTTAGTATGAAATAAAAGTTGTATGTGTAAAGAAAATGTCATTCATTCTACTACCCATTAATGAGAAGCTCACTTAAGGAACTCACTTTTTATTACCTTTTATATTTCAAATCTTATTGTTTTTTTTTATTTTAATTATTTATGAGTTGACTAAAATGCTTAATGATTTCAAATTGTATGTTAGGATAATTTATTTAAATATTAATCTTAATTTATTTTAAAAAAATAGGAATGAGCAAGTACTATTTAGAAATCATTAAGGAATAAGATGAGTCTAGTGGAATATTGTTACATCACCATTGAATCATCATCCTAAAATTTTATTATATGTTTGTCTATAATTCTTAACCTCCATTCTTGAATTTACTTAGAGGCTATGACCCTCACAATTTAATAGATACCCATTAGGGGAGGGCACTGTCTATAGAGACAATAATTTCTACTGGGGCATAGATGCATCGCATGGATGTTGCCTCCCGTGCAACACAAACTTGTCCTCCTGCAACTGACGGTTGAAATAATTCTTCTGTGCTGTGTTTTGTCGTGCTTCATTTTTGGGGTTTGTGCCACCGCCCACCTCCATAATATATAATATTAAAAACATATAAGTTATGGGGTTGAAGCTTTAACAGATTTTCTTTTTAATCTTTTATTTTTTAAAATTTAAATTTTTTTGTTATTAACATTTCTATCTATATTATATTTTACAAACAAAAAATTAATATTTAACATTAAGATATTTAACATTTCTAGGTGATTAATAATTTTATAATATTAATTTAACAATCTTTAAGATAAGAAATGTTAATAACTTAGAAATGTTAAATATAAATAGATAATATTATATAGATTTATATATATAAATTATATAAAATTTAATATATTTTTATTTTATTAAATTAATAAACAAAATTATTTATCAAACATAAATACAACAAATTATTAATAAAGGTAATCTTTAATTAATTGTAGAGTATAAAAGTGTATATCTTAATGTTTTTTTCTAGTTTTACATTATTTTAAGTTTGTGTCTTTGATGCATGATAATAGGTTGGTGTCTTTTCCAGTGGAAAAGGAAAGTTGAAAATTTAAGTTAGTAAAATATTTTTTATTAAGATGTTAAAAGGATATTTGATATACATAGAATTATTAATAACTTAGAAATGTTAAATATAGATAGATAATACTTTAAAAATTTATATACATAAATTATACAAAATTTAATATATTTTTTATTTTATTAAATTAATAAACAAAATTATTTATCAAACATAAATACATTCTTAAAAATGATGAAATATGTCATAATTATTAGCAACAAATTATTAATAAAGGTAATCTTTAATTAATTGTAGAGTATACAAGTGTATATCCTAATGTTTTTTTTCTAGTTTTATATTATTTTAGGTTGGTCATTTTTTCTAGTGTATAAAAGTGTATATCTTAATTTATTTTAGGTTGGTGTCTTTGATGCATGATATTAGGTTGGTGTCTTTGCAAGTGAAAAAGGAAAGTTGAAAATTTAAGTTCGTAAAATATTTTATTAAGATATTTAAAAGATATCTTGATATACATAGAATTATTAATCTCTTAGAAATGTTAAATATAGATAGATAATATTATAAAGATTTATATACATAAATTATAGAAAATTTAATATATTTTTATTTAATTAATTTAATAAACAAAATTATTTATCATTAAAAAAAATGTTATAATTTTTAGATATACACTTTTATACACTAGATTTATGTTTGATGTTTGATAAATAATTTTGTTTATTAATTTAATAGAATAAAAATATAATAAATTTTATATAATTTATGTATATAAATCTTTACAATATTATCTATCTATATTTAGATAATATTTTGGCAGCTTTTCCTTTATTTTAGATTTTCAACTTTATTTTATTTTAGATATATCTTAGTTATTAGATTTTCAAAAAAAAATTCCACTTAAAAAGTTTCCCAATCATATAATATTTTGTAAACTAATTTATTTTAAAAAATAACAATAGAAAACTAATTTTGATTGAAAACTAACTTTGTAAATTAACTTTCATAATATTGGTTTAACTTAGTTAAAAGGTTTTATAAGCATTTTTATTAAATTTCTTATTAATTTTTTTAAAACTGTTAAGTCAATTTCATTAACTAAAATCAATAATCATTAAATTTTAGAGTCTATTTTTATCATTCAAAATTGTAAATATATATCATCTAAAATTGTGAATGTAAATTTTAAAGTCTATTTTGAAATTTTTTGACTATGATTTTTTAATCAACATTTGTGATTACTCAATAATATATCATAAGAAAGACAAAAGATTTTCCACAATAAAATAAATAAATTTTTAAAAATAAAAGATAGAAATGTAAATATTATTTTTAAAAAAAAAATTTAATATAAATACAAATGTTAATTCTATGTATATAAAAATTATAATAACTAATATAGATAGAAATGTTAATAAAAATTAAAAAAATTAAAAAAAAATTAAAAATTAAAAAAAAACTGTAAAAGTTTCCAGCCCCATAACATATATGATTTTAATATTATATATTATAGAGATGGGTGGCGGCACAAACCCCAAAACTGGAGCATGGCAAAACACTTGTAGGAGGACAGGTTTGTGTTGCATGGAGGGTGAGAGAAACGAGGGAGGCAGCATCCATGCCATGCATGGATGCCCTGGTAGAAATTGTTGCCTCTATAGACAGTGTCATGCCTTAGGGGAGAGGAGCCTATAGTGGAGCACCCTAACTTCATGTTTCTCAAAATCCTACATGGAAATTTCAAATCACTCCCAATTTTGTACAACAATTTATTTGGCAACTCACCTGCTTCTATATTTCATTTTAGGGCCACATCAACATACTTTTTGTTGAGGTATCCAAAAAGGGCAAAGGCTATCCAGCCCCCAAAACAGCATGGGGTATGGGATGTCGATGCCTCTACATACCTGACCATTCGTGCAAACCAGCCGTGTGCTGTAGTGTCAAGTACTTTTTTTTGTTTTAGGTGCCACTTACTTTTTTTTAATGATTTTATATTCTTTTTTTTAGCTGTTTAGTTTTAAGTTTCCAAATAAAATGTGTATATAATTTTTTATTTTAGATTTGTGTTTTTTTCTTTAAGTATAGGCTAATATAATTTTTAAATATATTATAGATTATGCATTAAAAATATAATGTAATAAATATATATAATATTTTTATATAAATCTATAATATATTATATTAGAATATATTATAGATTGATATAATAATATTATAAATTAAATAATTATGTATTTTAATATAATGTTTATATATTATATATTATTAGAATATTATGTTTATTTTGTAAATATATTATAGAATATGTAATGTTATTTATTAAAAATATAATGTAATAAATATAATATAAAAAAAACCTAAATTTATATATAACATTACATATTCTATAATATATTTAGGTTTTTTTACAATATATTTATTACATTATTTTATTAGAAAAAAATTAAAATATATGTAATAAATATATGTAATATTTTTATATAAATATAAATAGAAAAAAACCTAAATATATAAATATATTTTAAATATAAATATAAAAAACCTAAATTTATAAATATATTTTAAATATATAATTTTATAGACATGACCACTCTTTTTTATATAGATATAAATAGAAAAAAACTTAAATATATAAATATATTTTAAATGTAAATATAAAAAGCCTAATTTTATAAATATATTATTTTACAATATATTGATTACATATATTTAAAAAACCTAAAATATATGTAATATTTTTATATAAATATAAATATAAAATAACCTAAATATATAAATATATTTTAAATATAAATATAAAAAACCTAAATTTATAAATATATTTTAAATATATAATTTTACAATATATTTATTACATAAATATAAATATTTTTATATAAATATTTAGATTTTTTTACAATATATTTATTACATTATTTTATTAGAAAAAAAACCTAAAATATATTTAATAAATATATGTAATATTTTTATATAAATATAAATATAAAAAAACCTAAATATATAAATATAAATAGAAAAAATCCAAATATATAAATGTATTTTAAATATAAAAAAACCTAAATTTATAAATATATTTTAAATATATAATTTTACAATATATTTATTACATATATTTAGAATTTTTTCTAATAAAATAATGTAACATATATTTGTAGTAAATATATTATAGAATATGTAATGTTATATATAAATTTAGGTTTTTTTCTATATTATATTTATATTTTATTTATTACATTATATTTTTAATATATAACATTATATATTCTATAATATATTTACAAAATAAACATAATATTCTAATAATATATAATATATAAACATTATATTAAAATACATAATTATTTAATTTATAATATTATTATATCAATCTATAATATATTGAATATTTATATAAAAATATTATATATATTTATAAATTATATTAGCCTATACTTTAAAAAAAACAAATCTAAAATGAAAATTATATACACATTTAATTTGGAAACTTAAAACTAAACAGCTAAAAAGAAGAATATAAAATCATTAAAAAAAAGTAAATGGCACCTAAAACAAAACAAAAGCACCTACACGGTTGGTTTGCACAGACGATAGGTATGCAGAGGCATCGGCATCCCATAACCCATGCTGTTTTGGGGGCTGGATAGCCTTTGCCTCCAAAAAGGCCCAAAAAAAAAGTGAGACCGATAGTGGTGCACTAAGTCGTGTTATTGGTGCGCTGATGTGGCATCACATGATTTGTTAATTTGTGTACTTTATGGATAAAAAGTGTTTTGCAATTGGATATTAAGGTGCTCCTCTATGGGGCCCACTAAGAACTACTTCTGTCCCCACTATTGGACCTTGCTCCAGTATGGGCCGTCTCCCATGCAATACCTATTTCTTATGGATTCAAAACATATAAACTCAAACAAACAAATTTAAGTAATTAATTTTTAATAAAATTATAGCCTTGTGTCATTTAATGCTCCATGGGAGTCGAGCCCTCTCGTAACTTTCTACCACGTCTCTCACCACCTATGCCAAATGCTTTTTCATCATTTAATCTCTCATGCTGCTCTACGTCCTTCTCTGTCACACTGGCTGGCTACCTCTGCAACATCCTGCATTTTAACACATCAGCCAGACAAGTCATAACAGGTATGAGTGGGTTGTTATAAAGGGAAAGCTAATTTATACAAGGCATTTCCCACCCAAACAACAAACTGCATTTTCCTCTATCTCATTTACAATTCATTTGTATCCAAAAGATGTCCAGAAGCTCTCCTTCGCTTCAAAGCGGCTTTGAATGACTCTCAGTTGGTGGGTAAATGGAACAGACCGTTGCACCTCGTTGTCTCTGTTTATGCAGACCTTTTCTTCAATCAAGGTGTGATATCTGAGAGCCTGTGCCATATTCGTTTTCTCACATCAGTGAGTACATCTGGAGTAACAGGTACAATTCTTTCCTGTTAGGGAAATCCCTCTTTAGATTTATATCAAAATAGCTTTAGTGGGATGATTATCCCTTGCCTTTGTTTGCTCACCCGCCTTACATACCTTCATCTTTCATACAATAACCTGAATGGAAGCATTATTTCCTCCCTCAGCAATCTTTCTGTTTTAACCTACCATTCCCTTTATAACAACCAACAAAGCACAAGCAAAAGCATGCCGGCTTCTCTGGTTCTTCCAATTCACATATTGGGGCTCTTCTGCGCCAGGGGTTTCCTCCTCTTGCTTTCCATTTTGTTTTTATAACGTCTAAACTTGTCAAGTCCAGTTCCGACTGTGTCTTACTTTTTACAGGAAAAAAATGCCACCCAAAATCATTCACAAGCATGGTTGTAATGCCCAAAAATTTAACTCGAATATTACTGCTCAATTTTTCTTTTTAATTATGTTAGGGTACATGTATAGTTTCCTAAGGCCTTTGTGGGTTTTCTCGGCTCGGGGGTATGGTGAGAGCCTTCAGGCTTGACGAACCATTATGATTGGGAGGAAAGAGTGGATGGCCCCATTGGTTTTTCAGTTTCAGACATTATTTTATGTACGTGGGATATGTAGATGGGTTTGTTCTGTTACTCATTTGCAGGTGGGATTTGCAGATGGGTGTGTTCTGTCACTCATTGCAGCCTGTAACTTTAAGGGTTCTGTGTGCTTAGAAAAAAAAATAGCTAAAGACTTGTTAGAGAATGGTGCAGGCTTATGAAGAAGGATGGATGGACATTTTCTTTTATTTGGGATCATGAAGGGTAAGAAGTAGGTTGTTTTCTTGGAAGTCTAGTATTTTTTATTTTGGTCTGGAATAAATTTGAAAGAAGTCCAAAACGAAGAATCAGTAGTTATGAGGGTTTGTGACATTTCAAAAAAAAGTAAAATAAGGGGAAAAATGAAATAATAGCATGAACAGGGAACGTCACTGTGTTTCCTTATGTTTTTAAATCGACATTCTTTATATATATTTTTGAATCAAGATTTCAGATATTTAGAGCATCCTCTGTTTACAAAATTGAAGTTTTTGGCCAAATTAAACGTTGATAAGAAACAGAAAGAGAGTTTTAAAACAGAATATAGATATAGTGATAAGAATTCTGGGGCTGACTTTATGAAGATCCCAACTCTCCATGTTCCCCTGCACACAGACACGCCAAACAAAACAGAATAAAACAATAAAATAAAATAAAATGACAAAGGCATCAGGGTTCTGTCCTGTACACACGCACAGGGAAGAGACATTTTTTTTTTTTTTCTCCTTCCCAGATCTGCGCTGCTTCATAGATTCATGCTTTCCCATAAAGCTTAAACTCCACCATCTATTCAATCAAAAATAGTTAGAATAAACAAAAGTCGATATATTTATGTATTCCTGGTCGGCCTGCAACAAATTTCTTCACTCTTGTGTGGAGCCCTTCTATCCAAGCTACAACTTGTAGCGCCCAGGTAACTCCTCGCCCATTCCCTGTAGCTTGCAGCCACCCAGAGGTTGACAATATAACAGCCCCATCTCAGCCCCTCATTTCAGGTCTACAGATCGAAGTTGAATAACCTGCACCGTCGACCCCTACCCAACTTCAGTTGTTGCGATGGGGATAAAATTCTATAAAGGTAGTTTAGGTTTTACTTTGGCAAGTAGTGCAGAAGGAAGAAACCTCCGTACTCTGTGAGATATGCAAGTGGTGCCATCTACAAATGGATAAATGGACGCGTGTTGTGGTAGGAGGGAACCACCTTGTTAGGGCGCAGTTAGGCATACAGTAATATCTGAGCTCTAGCTATGCTGAATTCCTATAGTATTGCTGAATTCTAGAGCAAGAATACTACATCATGCATGGGTAGCACATATTCCTTTCACTTAATAAGGGGGTTGGATCATCATGTAACTACTCGTTTCCACACACATAATGTTGGAAGATCTTAGTGGAGCTTTAGAAAGGGGAAGCGGAAGTTAGGATATCTACTATTCTGCATTAGCAATCGTGGAGATGAGATTAACATAGATCTACTGGTGCGAATGCACAACGGCGTGCGAAAGCTTTCTTAATTCAAGTTAAACTTAAGAACGCTCCCATAAGGTTCATCTTATTGGGTTGTCACTTTCATGAATGTTGTGCATACTTCCATTACCCATCTACGAGCATCAATGTATTTTGATGTTAAAATCTCTAAATCACCTTAGACAATGTGATACACTTCCCCTTCTATGTAATGAGACGATGGGCTAAAATTATTAAGTCTCCTATATCATCTGAATCTTCTCGAAACATGATGCCAATCATATTTACATTAACCTATGAACCTGGTTCAATATAAAACTTAAAGTCTAAAGATGTAATTGTTCCTGCAAGATCCTCAAATATAGTAATGGGTTTTAAAAAAGTGATCCCTTTTAGATATTGGTGTGAAGAATTTTGAGATGGATGCTCTCAAATATAGTCTTTGATTTTGCTATGACAGTGAAACTTGATGAAATATAATGGGAAACTAATATGATAAGAATTCAGCCACTTAAAAGTTTTAAAAATTTAGGTTTCATAATCATAGCCATGGATGTGATCATGATGTTAAATATAGGTCAACAACCAGAACCCATGTTTAGGACAGTAATCAAAGTACTTTCTATGTACATCTTTGTACCTCTAGAACAAATAGATAGATATTCAAATGATTTACTTGATAGACTTAATTTATTATAAATGTTGTTCTGGCTTGTTATTAAGTTGATATTGATTCAGTAATATTATAAAATAGCAATTAATATGGGTAGAATGTTTGGTATGCGGCAATGTGTGGAGACCAAAACGAATCACATCCTTAAGTTAACAGTAAATTAATTGACACATGAGCAGAAAGAACTTAATATTTGCAAAAATAATTTTTTCGCATCTATTACAATGTAAAGATATACATAGCTTTTCACTGCATACACTGTAATAGTATGCTCCCTCATAGAAGCCCTTTACATTAATAGGCCTTTCCTCTTTTAAAACTGTAGGACTGTCTCATTTGCAAACCTATTTGAATATTTCTAGGTTCTTTATATCTAATATATAAAAATACCAAATAAAAATGTTCACATATTCTCCAGTAGTTTAAACTCATTCTTTGTTGGATCTTTGCCGTCCTCCTCACTCTAATAAGTTCTTGATCAGAGCTACAAAATATATCTATTATTCTGAAATACGGCTGTCTTCTTTTTATTTTCTCCCCTGAGCTTGCTGAAGATTCTGTCAAACGTCCTGGAACATGAGCCTTGTTGTTTTACCAGAGGCCTCATCATAATTATCCTTGTGCCTTTGGCCTTGTTCACCTCATTGCTTGTTGCACCCATTTTTCTCTTCTTGTATTTACTATCAATTTCTTCCTGATCGTTGAGCCCACATCTGCGAACATCTGCCTCTAATGTTAACTGTTTGGTGTTTTCAGCAGGAGAGCAGATCTTACCTGATTTATCAGGTTGTGCATCTTCTGGTGCAGGAACACTTTCTTCAGCTGAAATTATATCATCAGGAGGTGGCTTAGGGCCCTTCACAACAAATCTGATTCGCTTACCAGCAAATGTCTGCCACTTCTTTTCCTCAGCCATGTCCCTGTGGAAGATATCAGTGTGGCCCTTCACAACAAATCTGATTCGCTTACCAGCACATGTCTGCCACTTATTTTCCTCAGCCATGTCCTTGTGGAAGATATCAGTTCTCTCCTTTCATCAAAATGAAATGCTCAGCGTACAAAATGTACAAAAGTATCTTAATGAAATGCTCAGCGTACAAAATGTATAGAGGTATCTTCTATTTATATATTACATGTTTTCTTCATGCAAAAGGATAATGCATGTTCGTCGATCTATTTCAAATATCAATTCTTCGAATCTTTTTTTTTACATTTTTAGAATTTATTGTTCACATATATCTAAATGTTAAGACGCGTCTTAGCCTTTGACGGTCATGCAATTTGGGGCTCTTGTATGCCATGCATTGTTAAAGTCCAGTTCTGAGTCTAGGCATCAAACAGTTCTGACTCTAGTTATCTTCGGAGATTCAGAGTTTGGCAAATCCTTCGAAAACTACCTAATTACTAGTTTAAAGTTTTGAAAATTCTTGAAGCACACTTGATTATCTTCTGGATGTGAGTGACTTCATCAACATCTACTAATGAATCTTTAGTAGAATAATCACTTATGCATCAACTAATCCATCTTAGCAACTAAGACAATTGCATAAATCATTACAACTATAGGAGCTTATGAAAATGTAAATGATTTAAACTTGTTATTGAACATGTTCCATAATTATTTAATTCAGAATATTAATATCATAATAAGTTTGGACCATGTCTTTGACTAATAGTTTACAATATGGATGTAGACTAACAGTTTAGGATTAATAATTTACTCGTTTAAATTATTTATTTGATTGTGTTTAATTGTTGACATGGATTAAGTTTACAACTTTACATGATCTTGGATTGGTGACTAGTCAGGTGCACGAATGGGTCAACCAATGAGGTACAAAAAGGCCACATGTCATAAGTTAATAACAACATGAATGATCTAATTCATAGATGCCAATGGAAAGAAAAAGTCTTCAGAATAATACGCTAGAGTAAATTAGATTGGACACGAGAATATTTACATGCATTAATAAAATTCAATTCGCTTACTCAAATGCATGGACAAAGGATAGAACAATTCCTTTTATCTACCCATATCACTTTACTTATCTAGAAAAGCTTTGAAGCCAATTTTAGAGGAATTTATTGAACCATCTAGACCCATGGTAGTAAAATTTATAAATATAGAGGTCTAGGTATGATATAATCATCATAAGACATCAAGATTGAAAGTTGTGTATCTTCCAATGTTATCTTCACATTCTTTAGATGTACGACCCATACTCAAGGCTAGGAAACACGCCACACCACCTTAGGAATAGGGTTGGAACTCATCGATAGAATTCAAATAGAGTGGATAATAACTCCTTCACTTTGAGATCAATTTGAAAGAGGGTGTTCCTAGAGATCTCATAAACAACAAAACTAAAGATAAATGAAAGAAAGAACAACTAAAACTGAAGACAAATGAAAGAAAGAATAACTAAGTAATGATTAATTACACCTAATTTTTATGATGAACCCAAGATTATTTACTCCATTAAAGAACATGTAACTACTACAACATGAATCACAATACCTCTAAACTAAGATAGAACATGTAACTACTACAACATGAATCACAATACCTCTAAACCAAGATAATAATAAACTATTTTCACATGTAATATAACATAACATTAATTTCAATCATTCATAGAAATGAGTCCCCTTGAGTTGCGCATACACGAGCAAGGTTCTAGACATACCATCATGATCCCATACAAATATTAGTTTGAGACTACACAATATTAGGTGTAGATTATACCACTAGATCATGAGATTAGTGAAGAAACTAAACTACTCCTATTCTACAAAGATATAATTATAACATTAAAAGTTGTTTGGCCTCTCATCAATAAAACTAGTACATGCTCCATTTCTAAACTAAGTTATAGCTTGTATTGACGACATAACCCTCGAGAATTATGAATATGTTAAAGAAAAGTGACAACTCTAAATTGTTCTTATAACTACTGTAAGCCTTATGCAAATTGTTATTGATGAATCTAATAATTAAGCTAGAATGAAATGTTTTATTTTTATCCCTAAGAATTTGATAATTCTATGTAATTATAGAAATAGAATAAACTAAGCTAAGCGGTATTTGTCTTGGATCGAGCTAGTCACCAAAAGGCACGACCTTAGGAGGGACGTGACTCCCCCGAAAGAGCAGTAGCAAAAGTTACGCCTCTATAGGCATTTAAAATAAGATCTCAGTCGGGCATTAGAAATAGCATATACTCGCGTAGAAAGAAAGAAACAGAGAAGAATCGAAGTGAGTCCTGGATACCATCTGGGAATAACGATTAAGGTATTGGCTCAGGAAGGCGCAACTAAAGCACATAGGTAAGTACCCTCAAACTAAATGATATATCTTGGAGAGTTGTAAAATCAAATACTAGCCTATAAGACAGTCGATTGCAATAAGCACCTATCTCAGATTTTAATTAAATTAGTATCAATGGGTATAAATCTGTGGTGTCTTGTAGATTTAATCAGATATCTCATGACAGCAGATGCAAATTAAAAGACCATTGCAATCAATAAATACTCACATGTTAATTTATTAAGCACTCTAATACAATATTAAATATGAAAGCATTATGTTACTTCTTGCTGCATTGGAAATCAACAAATATATACTTACCAATCTATTAGGTTCAGAAATAAAGTCAAATCTTCATGATAATGAATTCAGCATAGTCACTATTTCATAGCATATCAAAACCAATGGTTGTATCTATGATAGACTGTAAATCCCATCAAATATATTATGAGAATCACCTACATACTAGATGTGCAAGCAATAAACATAAATGTCAATTTATTGAGTTTACTATACAATTTAAGTCAATGTGCAGATTTTTGAATGTTATCTATCAAAGCCACAATAATGTTGCTTACAACAATTATTGTGTCTCATTGAGCTATTATGACATTACCTTGAAAAATAGACTTTGAACCAAAATTCCCTTTCGCTACCACTCAACAAGGATAGGGAGTGTTTGGAGGGAAAGGCTGGTAAATCGGTCCATTGATGGACGGTCCCAAGATAGGTTGGAAACCTTGAGGGAGTCCGATTAGAGACTGTGCATGTGCCCTTGGCACAATAAACCTTCCATCTAATGAGGATAGGAAAGAGGAAACAAGGCGAAGACCTATTCCGATCAAGAGTAATAAGTCACATCTGATTATGTTAGTTTATGCCCTAGATGATAATGCATTTACTTGTCTTATTCTTAAAATGTGCAATATGAAATGATCTAATCATACACAAAATAATGAGTTGGTTAAATGATGCAGACTCAGGGAAGGCACCCTGGTCTGATGTCAAACTTCTCAATGATTTTCTCAACTTGGCTAACAACCCCACTCAAGCATTCAAAATGCAACTAGGCACATATGGTCCAAACTTGCAAACCTAACCCCAAACCTTTTCCTTCATCCTTTTAGGCATCTAACAAGATTAAGATGGCCAAAGAAAGTAAACTCCACCATTCAAAACACTAACACCACATTAGAACCTTCATTTATGCATTCTTCCTTTGTTGACTATCCAAACTCCTAGTAGCCCTACCTATGTTGTTTTAGGGACTTATCATACAAACTTCCCAAAACACTTCCACAAACAAAACATGGATTCACATACCCATTTCCAAGTTACACAACATATATGAAAACCAATAATGATTTCTTTGGAACGCATCCACCAAATTCTTGCTACTATGTTGTTACAAGACCACAATTAGGTCACTTTTGCAAAGGACACCTATTCCAAACTCCTCACCGTCTCACAAAACCACTTCCCTTACCTTCAACAGACCTCAAATAGCCCAATACAACATATTTCAGAGAAGGGACTCCCCATAAAACCATTACACCAATAGACCCTAGGTTTTAGGCCTTCACTAGCTTTTCCCAATGAGGGTTTATTGAATCTTGCATGCCCTGACCTCTCTCAAACCTGAAACCATTTCATTCCTTCCTATTTTTTCTTGCTCAAACTTATTTCATCACCCTATTATGCTGACCCTTCATTCACACAAACTTCCTTTGAAAACTCACCAATTTTCCCTTGTTTTTACCCCTTCCAACTAGGGTTTCACTCTTTCTCACCCAACTGACCTTCTCCAACCGCTTAGACCTTCAAGACACCTTCAATTACACTTGATCAAACAATTTCCAACAGGTTACAACCTATTCTCACTCAACCTCACATAAACTCACTCTCTAGCCTTACCCAAAAGGCACAAAATAAGGGTTTTACAACAGGGCAGTGAGGAGATCTCTCTCAAAACCCTCACCAAACCAATTATTTTATTCCTATATCTATCCCTCCATTATACAGGTCCATTCCACCAAGAAACAATATTTACAGAAAGGTGGAATGACCCTTTCAAATCATTTTGAGCCTCAAACCCAACACCCTATTTTCAGACAAGGCTTCAATAACAACCACCAAATTGCTTTAAAATACAATGTTATTCCACAAGAACCAATTCAAAATGATGGTAAGACAAACCTTCAACAGGTCTCAATCATTTTAAGACAAAACCCTGTTGTACGGACCCGTACATAGGTTGAATATGGAGGAAAAACTTAGAAAATAATAGAAAACAGAGCTTTTTGATTAATTTTCTCCTTCAAAATGCAATAACCAACCTTGTTCAAGCCTTCAAGAGGCCTTATAAGAATTTCAAACACAAAAACCAACCATGAAATGCCAATAACCAACCATTCAATTACCTAGACTCTTTACATCCCTTAATTTTGCACTATTTGACAATTTATTGACAATTATTACATCATAATGCAACTTTTGAACCAAACTAATACTAGAACCCCCAAATGCATTAAAAGTTGTCTTATTATACCTTTATTAACGTGAAAGACTCAATTTACCCCCTAATTCCTAGACCAACATATATCCAACCTTCATTTGATGAATTTTGCAAATATGTGTTTTAGGTGCCCCTGCAACATACACCTTGGCTTAAAAATTCTTCCAAGTCCCTTGTAAGTCTTCATTTACAACAAATCTTGATCTTCAACCTCTAATGCTCCTTACTTTTCCTTGTAGATACTTCATTTTGACCTTTGGCTTAGTTTTGTCCATACTCATCAATCCTTTGCTTGTATTATCCCTTTGAACCCGCATCATCATGCTCAAACCTATTTTCATACACCTCAACCAGTTGTTCTCAACTTGCTCATCATGTTTATTCACTTCCAAGCAATCCACACTTCGTTCTTCACTTTTCATCTTAACCTTGGGTTTGTCTTTCATCAACAAAATCATCAACACTAGGAAGTAGCATAGGACTCCCTTCATCCTATGCCTTCTAACTCCTCTCTTTATAATCTTTCTCAAGTTTTCTATGCTTAGCATCATCCTCACAGTAGCATACAACTGCCACATCAGTATTTTTACCATACTAGGACAATCCACTATCCTAACACCATGCTCTTCTTCTCTAGCCTTCACTAGGCCACTCACCATCAACGCTTCCTCTCTAGTTTCTCTCAATACTGAAACTTCACTCATCCACTTTGCTTCATTTTCTTCACCTTCCAAGGTGACTGTAAATTCCTCATCCTCTATACACTCTTCCACAAACTCACTCATTGCCATTTGCCATTCTTTTTGACTCACTATCTTCTCTTCTATCTTGACTTTATCTTCATCCATGAACTCTTCTTTAGCATCTTCAAAGACATCTTCTTCCTTTATCTTCTCTGCATTTTCAAGTTCCTTCACCTTCAGATTTTGTATCAGTCTTACTGCCTCAGTTACCCCTATACCTTTTGACATACAATCCACTATGTTTGCAGTACTTGACTGCCCATCACTTTCCTCTATCTCCAAGGGACACAATACTACCCCAATCATGATCTTCTCACCATTTTCAAGCCTTTCATGGCTTTCTCCAACATTCTCACCTGTCTTGACTATATCCACTCTCTCTTCCTTCATACTTTCAACTTTCAAGATCTTTTTGACATCAGATCTTCCATCCTCTTTGCCAACACACCCCTACTACAACTCATCTTTACCATTATCAGTCTCTTGCTGATTTCCATCTCTTTGTCCTTCCAGTGGACACTGCATTTCCTCTTTACTGACCTTACTAGGCCACTCTTGCCTTATCCTAGGCAACTCTTCCACACTCATATCTCTTTCTCTTTGTAGGAACTCAGTCCCAAGTTTTCCTTTTTCACCAACGTCTGTATCAGACCTGTCCTTTGCTACCTTGACATTTCTTGTTTGTTTCTCAACTTCCTTTGCCTTTGCTTGACACAACTCAGTCCCTTTCTTATGTTCATCATCTTTTGCAAACTTGTTTTGAACCTTCAGAGTCCTTTCACCCATTGTCTTTACTATCTCAGCTTCCTTTGTCCATCTATCATCTTGTTTCTCTTTCAACGTAGCATCCCTGCCAATGCTTTCCTTATCAACACTTGCTCTCCTTGTAGTAGCCGCTTCTTCATTTGTTTTGCTTTTCTCATGCCTCATGAACACTTTACTGCCCTGCATCAATATATTCTTTGTCCTACACTGTTTCTCATTTTTTTCCATCAAAGGAACCAAGGTAAAAGTCACACCATCATTTTTGATCTCATAACTATTCTCCCTTCCATTATATAAAGCAAATCTATCATACACCCATGGCATTCCTAACAAGAGATGGCACACATTCATAGGCACTATATCACACAACATTTTGTCTCTATATGCACCTATGTGGAACTCAACCCAAACTTGCTCTTTAACCATCAAAACATGTTCACCATTCACCCAAGAAATTGAATAGGGTGACTCATGGGGTATCTTTTCTAATCGCAACTTATCTACCATTTCTTGACAGATCAAATTGTCTAAACTACATGAGTAAACCATCACAATGCATACCTTACCTTAACATTTGCATCTGGTCTCGAAAATTGCATTCCTTTGTGTTGCTCCTCTGATTTCCAATGCCATGTTGACTTGATTCTTCATCTTCCAACTATCTTGTTATGCAAATCTCCTTTAAGAATCTACTTGCTAGCTCTGATACCACTTTGATGCAAACTCAAGGCACCCTGGTCTGATGTCAAACTTCTCAATGATTTTCTCAACTTGGCTAACAACCCCACTCAAGCATTCACAATGCAACTAGGCAAATATGGTCCAAACTTGCAAACCTAACCCTAGACCTTTTCCTTCATCTGTTTAGGAATCTAATAAGATTAAGATGGCCAAAGAAACTCAACTCCACCATCCAAAACACTAACACCACATTAGAACCTTCATTTATGCATTCTTCGTTTGTCGACTGTCCAAACTCCTAGTAGCCCTACCTACGATGTTTTAGGGACTTATCATACAAACTTCCCAAAACATTCCTGCAAAAAAAACATGGATTCACATACCCATTTCCAAGTTACACAACATCTATGAAAACCAATAATGATTTCTTTGGAACACATCCACCAAATTCCTGCTACTACGTTGTTACAAGACCACAATTAGGTCACTTTTGCAAAGGACACCTATTCCAAACTCCTCACCATCTCACAAAACCACTTCCCTTACCTTCAATAGACCTCAAATAGCCCAATCCAACATATTTCAGAGAAGGGACTCACCATAAAACCATTACACCAATAGACCCTAGGTTCTAGGCCTTCACTAGCTTTTCCCAATGAGGATTTATTGAATCTTGCATGCCCTGACCTCTCTCAAACCTGAAACCATTTCATTCCTTCCTATTTTTGCCTGCTCAAGCTTATTTCATCACCCTATTATGCTGCCCCTTCATTCACACAAACTTCCTTTGAAAACTCACCAATTTTCCCTTGTTTTTACCCCTTCCAACTAGGGTTTCACTCTTTCTCACCCAACTGACCTTCTCCAACCGCTTAGACCTTCAAGACACCTTCAATTACACTTGATCAAACAATTTCCAACAAGTTACAACCTGTTCTCACTCAACCTCACATAAACTCACTCTCTAGCCTTACCCAAAAGACACAAAATAAAGGTTTTGCAACAAGGCAGTGTGGAGATCTCTCTCAAAACCCTCACCAAACCAATTATTTTATTCCTATATCTATCCCTACATTATACAGGTCCATTCCACCAAGAAACAATATTTACAGAAAGGTGGAATGGCCCTTTCAAATCATTTTGAACCTCAAACCCAACACCCCTATTTTTAGACCAGTCTTCAATAACAACCATGAAATTGTTTTAAAATACAATGTTATTCCAAAAGAACCAATTCAAAATGATGGTAAGACAGAGCTTCAACAAGTCCCAATCATTTTAAGGTAAAACCCTATTCTATGGACCCATATATAGGTTGAATATGGAAGAAAAACTCAGAAAATAACTGAAAACAGAGCTCTTTTTGATTAATTTTCTCCTTCAAAATGCAACAACTAACCTTGTTCGAGCCTTCAAGAGGCCTTATAAGAATTTCCAACACAAAAAACAACCACTCAACTACCTAGACTCTTATTATACCAAACTAATACTAGAACCCCCAAATACATTATTACAATTATTACATCATAATGCAACTTTTGAACCAAACTAATACTAGAACCCCCAAATACATTATTGACAATTATTACATCATAATGCAACTTTTGAACCAAACTAATACTAGAACCCCCAAATACATTAAAAGTGGTCTTATTAGACCTTTATTAACATGAAAGACTTAATTTACCCCCTAATTCCTAGACCAACCTATATCCAACCTTCACTTGATGAATTTTGCAAATATGTGTTTTAGGTGCTCTTGAACCATAAAATAAATTATATGTCCTAACTAGTGCATTTTATGTTCTTAGGATAAGTTTAGCAAGGGGACATTACAATTGGTATTAGAGCATAATCTTGCCATCCTGTACACGGGTGAATGCAAGCCCTCCGATAAAAGGGATCCATGGTTGAACAATTGTCCAATGAACTAAGGGTTTTTATGGAACAAACCAACCAAACCCTTATGAACCAAAATAAAGGGTTAGAAAAGGAAAACCAAACACTCATCCAAAGCTTGCAAAATATGGAAAACTCAATGAACAACCTGAAAAATAATCCCTCAAATGGGAGATATGTAAGTTCAATTCATTCAGAAGCAAATAATGGGCCATTCACACCTAGAGTTCCCAAACCCCCCTTCATAACCAAGGAAAATGGTCCTAGAAGGGAAGAGGAGATGGATCCAACACCAAATAGCACCGATGAAATCATTAGAGCATATAGAGATCTTGAACCTGAGCTTAGGGAACTTGAATCATTTAGGGAATTTTGTGAAGTCAAAAGACATGAAACTCCTAGGGAAGGAAAGAAGCCACACAATAAAGAATTGAAGCATAAAATAAACAAGCTAACATTGCCAAACTTTGATGGCACAAACAAAATCACCGCCCATGCTTGGCTGCAAAAACTAAACACCTATTTTACCCTCAGCCCAATGATAGAAGAAGATGCACTTCAATTTGCAATCTTACATTTGGAAGGCTTAGCCCATGAATGGTGGCACCATGGAATCCTCACCCAAGGCCACCAAAACATAACCTCCTATGAAGAATTCTCACAAAAACTCATGAGGAGGTTTGATAGGAAACATCCCCAAGAAGATTTTAAAAGGCTCACACAACTAAAACAACAAGGGACAGTAGAAAGCTACATAACCAATTTTAAAAAAATATCAATCCGAGTTTCTAGGATTGGAGAAGATAGGCTCACATACCTTTTTGTGGAAGGACTTAAAAAATCACTTAGAGGGATAGTAAGTGCTCTTAACACATTAAATCTTGACGATTCAATAGAAAAAGCTTTAAGGCTAGAAACTGCATCAACAAGAAATAAAACTACAAGCAACCATAACAAGCATTCTCACAAGAAAGATAAACCACGCCACAATCCCCTCTCCAAAAGAGAACGAGATGAACTAAGAGAAAATAATTTTTGCTTCACATGTAAAGGCCCATGGGAGCATGGGCACAATTGTGAAAAGAAAGAAGGCCACAGGAGGAAGAACCCTTGTCGTCGTTGCAACGCAGAATGGTCACTCGAGCATAGATGTGGAAGGAAGGAACAAGCCCACAAGTTAGAGACAACCACTAACGATGAAAATGTATTCAAGAAAGCAAAGTATGAGGGAGATGAACATGTAACTCTTGCCACAATCACACAAACTTCCCAACACCATCCATTTCGCATTAAGAGTACCCTTAAAGGCCAAAGAGTCATCACCCTTGTGGATAGTGGGGCATCCCACAATTTCATAGATGAAAGATTAATTGTAAAAAGGAAATTAAAGGCTCAAGAATTCAAAGGATTTGCAGTAGCCACAACCATAGGAGCTATGGTCCAATGCACAAAAGTAGTTCCCCAACTTGAGATGATCTTGGGAAATCACCCCATCAAAGAAGATTTTTATGTAGTACCTCTAGATGTAGATGTAATATTGGGTGCTCCATGGATCTATTCCTTGGGATGCTTTATGTTTGATCTTCTCAACTTAACACTTCGTTTTCAACACCAAGGACAAGAAGTTACTTTAAAGGGACTACCTGATGGATCACCACAAGTGGTCTCTTGCAAAAGAATAGAAAGAATCTTGAATCGGGGTCAAGGTGAATAGGCAACACAATGCATGATTTTAGACAAGTCAACTCCTCAAGGAAAGGCTATTCACATTGACATTCAACCTATTATGGGAAAACACAAGAAAGTTTTCGGTGATATTCTACCTGAATTGCCACCCAAGAGGGGCTTTGAACATATCATTGAATTGGAAGAAGGGGTGAAACCAGTAATCACCGCCCCTTACAGAAATCCACAAAAATACAAGGAAGAAATAGAAAAGGCAATAAAAGAACTTATTGAAATGGGGTACATCCGGCCTAGCTCAAGCCCCTTTGCCTCATCAATCGTACTTGTTAATAAGAAAGATGGAACCATGAGAATGTGTATTGATTATAGGGCTTTAAATAAAAAGACCATCAAGAATCGATAACCCAATCCTAGAGTGGATGAACTCAGAGATGAACTACATGGTGCAAAGTACTTCTCCAAAATTGACTTAAAATCAGGATACCACCAAATAAGAATGAGGGAGGAAGACATTTCCAAAACTACTTTTAGATGCCTCTATGGACATTTTGAGTTCTTGGTTCTTTCCTTCGGGCTGACAAATGCCCTTGCTACCTTCCAGTCATGTATGAATCACACTTTTAGAAAATAGTTAAGGAAAATCCTATTAATATTCTTTGATGATATATTAATCTACATCAAAACATGGGAGGAGCATCTTAAGCACATTGATGAAGTCTTAGAGATATTGGAACAAGAATCATTATATGCCAAAGTCTCAAAATGTGAGTTCGGTCTAGATGAGATCCTTGACCTAGGGCATAAGATCAGTGCCCAAGGAGTTAGTGTGGATGAAGAGAAGATCAAAGCTATCAAGGAATGGCCAAAACCAAAGACCCTAACTCAACTTAGGGGTTTTGTGGGGCTATGTAGCTACTACAAGCATTTCATGAAGAACTTCTCAAGAATAGCTGCCCCACTTACAGACTTGACCAAAAAAGGGGCCTTTGTGTGGAATGAAAGATCACAAGAGGCTTTCAAAAAACTCAAGGAGGCAATGTGCACATGTCCTGTTCTAGCCATACCAGATTTCACTCTACCATTTGAACTTCAATGTGATGCCTCAGGGGAGAGAATTGGAGCAGTTCTTATGCAAAAAAGACACCCAATAGCTTTTAAAAGTTGTAAACTTATGGAAACTGAAAGGCACTATTCCATTTATGATAAAGAGATGTTGGCCATCATGCATGCATTGGCCAAGTTACGACAATACTTGGTTTGTGGGAAATTTAATATTAAGACAAATCATAATAGTTTAAGATTCTTTATGAATCAAAAGGACTTGAACGACCGCCAATAAAAGCGGGTAAGCAAAATACAAGCTTACAATTTTGTTATTGAATATGTCAAAAGAACTAATAATGTGGTAGTTGATGCCTTGTCTAGGCACCCACAAGTAAATGCAATCACACACATCATTGGAAGTCCCATAAGTAAATACAATCACACACATCATTGGAAGTTGGAGGAATGACATTATTGCAGAATATACCAAAGATCCTCAGGCTCAAGAAATACTTGAAGGAAATGCGCCCAATAGTGAGTTTAAGGTAGTGGAAGACATCATTTTGTATAAAGATAGAATATTCCTTATGCCTCACTCTAAAATAAAGGAGAAAATTTTGAAGGAATACCATGATTCCCCCTTGGAGGGACACCCTGGATATTATAAAACTTACAAGCAGATAAGAGAACGATACTCATGGAAAGGCCTCAAAAAGGATGTGGGAAAATATGTTCAAGAATGTATGACTTGTCAGAAGAATAAAGTAGAACTAAACCATCCAGCAAGACTGCTACAACCACTACCTATCCCGGACCAAAAGTGGGAAAGTGTTTCAATGGATTTCATCATCGGATTGCCTAAGGTACAAGGGAAGGATTGCATTTTTGTGGTGGTAGATCGGTTAACTAAGTATGTTTATTTCCTTCCAATATCCACCGAATACAGAGCACCCCAAATAGCTGAAGTGTTTTTCAAAGAAATCTTCAAGTTGCATGGTTTACCTCAAAATATAGTCAGTGATCGTGATAGCCACTTCCTTAGCCAGTTTTGGATAGAACTCTTCCGGCTCACAGGTACTAATCTTATTCTAAGTACTAGTTACCATCCTTAGACCGATGGGAAAACATAAATTGTGAATAAGTGGTTGGAAGGATACTTGAGGAATTATGTTACAGGTCAACAAAACTCTTGGGTCAAATGGTTGCACTTGGGAGAATACTGCTACAACACTACATTCCATATGTCCATTAAAATGAGTCCATTCAAGGCTCTCTACGGGTATGAAGCAACTACCTTTGGAAGCTTGGTCATTCAGGATAGCAAAGTGCCAAGTGCAAGAGACTTCGTACAACAAAGCATGGATATAATCAAGGCTCTCAAAGATAACCTCCATCATGCTCAAAATCAACAAAAGATGTATGCGGACTGAAATTGGGTCGAAAGGACATTTGAAGTGGGAGATTTGGTTTTTCCGAGACTCCAACCCTATAAGCAATCTTCAATAAAAGTAAGCGATGCAGAGAAGTTAAAGTCTCGATTTTATGGCCCATACAAGGTCCTAAGGAAAATAGGTGAAGTAGCCTATGAATTGGAATTGCCTAGCAATAGCCAGATTCACAATATCTTTCATGTGTCCAGACTTAAAAAGGTTCTTGGGCAACAAGTTACTCCATGTGCAGAGTTACCACCCCTTGATGACGAGGGTAGACTTGTTTTGGAACCCGAAATGATCTTAAACTTGCGGGAGAAAAAGTTGAGAAACTAAATTATCCCTGAATACTTGATTAAGTGGAAGGGGTTACCCGAAGAAGATTCTACATGGGAAAGTGAAGAGATCTTAAAGCACCCAAGTTTGAATTTTGCTTGAGGACAAGCAAATTTAGAGGGGCGGACTGTCATAACCCTCGAGAATTATGAATATGTTAAAGAAAAGTGATAACTCTAAATTGTTCTTATAACTTCCATAAGCCTTATGCAAATTGTTATTCATGAATCTAATAATTAAGCTAGAATGAAATGTTTTATTTTTATCCTTAAGAATTCGATAAATCTATGTAATTATCAAAACAAGAATAAAATATGTAATTATACAAACAGAATAAACTAAGCTAAGCGGTATTTGTCTTGGATTGAGCTGGTTACCAAAAGGCACGACCTTAGGAGGGACGTGACTCCCCCGAAAGAGCAGTAGCAAAAGTTACGCCTCTATAGGCATTTAGAAGGAGATCCCAGTTGAGCATTAGAAATAGCATATACTCGCGTAGAAAGAAAGAAACAGAGAAGAATCGAAGTGAGTCTTGTATACCATCTGGGAATAATGCATAAGGTATTGGCTTAGGAAGGCGCGACTAAAGCACAGAGGTAAGTACCCTCAAACTAAATGATATATCTTGGAGAGTTGTAAAATCAAATACTAGCCTATAAGACAGTCGATTGCAATAAGCACCTATCTCAGATTTTAATTAAATTAGTATCAATGGGTATAAATCTGTGGTGTCCTGTAGATTCAATCAGATATCTTATGACAGCAGATGCAAATTAAAGACCATTGCAATCAACAAATACTCACATGTTAATTTATTAAGCACTCTAATACAATATTAAATATGAAAGCATTATGTTACTTCTTGCTACATTGGAAATCAATAAATATATATTTACCAATCTATTAGGTTCAGAAATAAAGTCAAATCTTCATGATAATGAATTCAACATAGTCACTGTTTCATAGCATATCAAAACCAATGGTTGTATATGTGATAGACTGTAAATCTCATCAAATATATTATGAGAATCACCTACATACTAGATGTGCAAGCAATAAACATAAATGTCAATTTATTAAGTTTACCATACAATTTAAGTCAATGTGCAAAATTTTGAATGTTATCTGTCACAGCCACAATAATGTTGCTTACAACAATTATTGTGTCTCATTGAGCTATTATGAAATTACCTTGAAGAATAGACTTCAAACCAAAATTCCCTTTCGCTAGCACTCAACAAGGATAGGGAGTGTGTGGAGAGAAAGGCTGGTAAATCGGTCCATTGATGGACAGTCCCAAGACAGATTGGAAACCTTGAGGGAGTCCGATTAGAGACCGTGCACACGCCCTTGGCACAGTAAACTTTCCATCCAATGAGGATAGGAAAGAGGAAACAAGGCGAAGACCTATTCCGATCAGTCACATTTGATTATGATGGTTTATGCCCTAGATGATAATGCATTTATTTGTCTTATTCTTAAAATGTGCAATCTAAAATGATCTAATCATAAACAAAATAATGAGTTGGTAAAATAAATTATATGTCCTAACTAGTGCATTTTATGTTCTTTGGATAAGTTTAACAAGGGGACATTACAATTGAAGATGGAAGTAAATAAGTAAATCAATAACATAACATACATGGAAACCTACAAGTAAACACATTTCAATAATTCATCTCAAATAAACAAAAACCCACATGATATAACAAAATACCATCACAAACATTTTTTTAATGTATTAGGATTATTTCATACATCAATATCCTTCTCATTACATCAAGACACCAAATATGGCAAGAGCAACTAGTAATTGGCCTCAAAAGATCCATTCAAATGTTATAGATAATCATGGGGAAATTCACTTGTAGATAAACCCTTATTTTACTACCATTTCTTAGTATTTTTAAATCATGTTTCATTCCTTACAAATCAAGAAATTTATAATTTATTACCCTATGATAACCTGAGGTACAATATATTAGAAATTTGGTCCAAAGACCAACCCTAGGAACATATTAAAAAAAATATTTATATAATTCCAATAAAAAGTAACCACATAGATATAGAGACTAATTCAAATTATCATGCATTCCCATAAGTCAGCATTTGCAATCACATATAGATTTATTTTAGTACAATGGAAAAGAAGAAGACATAGAAGCAAGGGAAAACCCATGTTAGATCTGCATATTAGTACCCAAATTACCTAGGAGTACAAATCACTGTAGAAATACTAAATTCAATCCATCAAGTCCCAATAATAGAAGTGGCAACCCATGCCCATAAGTAGTAGTTGATCATCTTGAGGATAAAATACATTTAAAGGTGGCCTCACAAAACAAGTATCAAATTAAAATAAGAGACAAGTGGTAATATGGTATCCCAACAAAGAATGGATAACCTACATGTTTCATGTCTTGTAAATGCACCAAGACAAGAAAATTATTGATTAAAAGTGAGCACTACTATGTCCATTGTGGAAATAAAACCACCTAGAGTATAATGTACAACCCTAAAGAAGAAAATACAAGACACCATCATAAAAAACACCATCAACAATTATACTCATGGCCATGCCATGGTAGTAAAGTATCCTATTATTTTCACCAGATATCTAAATATTTTCCTATGATAGGATAACCAAGGATATTACACAAGAAACAGGGAAAGAAAACATAAAAAATGTTATTATGAAATGAGTCCATGTGATGACCACAGGGTGAGAGTAATGCATATCAAGAAAAAATATGCCCCCATTAGCTATTTCAGTAATGCTATATCTTCCTTGCACCCATCATATCAATGTACATGTAGAAAAACTTATGTTTATTGTACATAGATGTCTAGCACTACAAAGGTTAGGCTATAACGATAATTGTTTTAAATCTAAGGAATAATCCATAGTCATATAAAAGATAGAGATGTTCATGCTAGACCAATAATCTCAATAAATCTATGTAGGTAGGAGCTCAACATAATAGAACAAAAACAAATTTTAAAAAGAAACCATAAAAGAAACTAAATACATTTCAATCATATATAGGGCAATAATTTAAAGGTAGAAGTGGCACAATCAACAAGCAACATTATAATATAAGGGATATTGGTAAATCAACTAGAGGGATCTATGAATGATTGAAAAAGATAGACATGGACTTCTATAACCAACACATAACATCTCACTAGAAGTGAACATTTGAAGAGTGGGCTAGTAGGAAAGTTTATGTACCATCAACTAGTAAGCACCACACATCCAAGTTATGATCTCAAAAACTATGCCACATTCAAAAGGATGTGCCCACTGAAAGGGGAGCACATAAATTCCATAGAGAACTAAATACTTGTTGCTATCACAAAGTAAGCCAACTAGATATAAGATTAGGCCTACCAAAATTAGGGGTGACATGTGGCAAGCCATAATCAATTGAATGATCCATGTAGACCTTTATTGGTAGATGTAAACCTATAGATAAAATCTATGGGGCCTACCACCTATCATCACATAAATTCCAAAAAATTGACATGTGGACCACAAAGGTTAGTCCACATCCACTATAAAAGGTATAAATGTTCACTAAGGCACACATGGGTGAATTAGGAACTGCCAAGCCAAAAGATGATTCCATACACATTTATATTTGAGTTGTACATATTAACACTCTTTCCATACAAATTTAAATTAAGTATAAATATAAAATTTCATCCAATAGATTTTTCATCATTGTCACTATTTGTCCCATCATAATCTCATACTCAGTCTATGCAAACACCCAAATTACTATTAATATAAACTCCCTTCTTTGAATCATAATCATGACTCTAAGTCTAAATCTTTATCATTGGCACAAAAATAAGCCTTTTGAGACATAGTTTCATATGAAGTCTACATAGCCTTTAAATTACCTTTTTATTTTCAGTTCATCATTGGAACCTATTGTAATCAACTATTATAATCCAAATTATAATATTGGTGTTCTTCTCCTTCATTGACTTAGGCAACCTCACCTTGTATCCTCCTTGTATCATAATTAGCACGAGGAATACTACTTACCTTACACTAAAGAAATAGGTTCTCATATGTACTGACATGATCATTAGTATCACAATCATCAAAGACAAATTATTCAAACTAAAAATTCATGTCTATACTTTCATTCTTGTCAACACATTCATCACCATGGTGAAGCCCATACATCTCATCCTTGCGTGAATAAACACTTGCAGCAAAGCCTTCATTAGTTGTTATTCTGATTTTAACCATGACCATTTTAAAAATTTCACTCTCAAATTCAACATGTATTAGCTTAATCACTTCCATAAACGTGATGTCAATATTGCAAGCCATATATGAAAACCCCTTATTATTCACTATTGATTGAATAAAAAATCAATAATGGTTATTCTCAATCAAAAGTGAATTGGAGTCGAATTTATTCATATTGAAATGTTGCACATTTTTGAGTTGATAAACCCCTTTTATTCTTGTAATATATGAGAAAATATTCAAATATTTAATCATATCATTACGTATAGCCTCATTACAATGAAACTTGAGATGGGTGTTCTCAAATATAGTCTTTGATTTCGCTATGACAGTGGAACTTGATGGAATATAATGGGAAACTAATATGATAAGAATTCAGCCACTCAAAAGTTTAACAAATTTAGGTCTCATAATCACAGCCATGGATGTGATCATGATGTTAAATATAGGTCAACAACCAGAACCCATGTTTAGGACAGTAATCAAAGTACTTTCTATGTACATCTTTGTACCTCTAGAAAAAATAGATATCCATTCAAATGATTTACTTGATAGACTTAATTTATTATAAATGTTGTTCTGGCTTGTTATTAAGTTGATATTGATTAAGTAATATTAAAAAATAACAATTAATATGGGTAGAATGTTTGTTATGCGACAATGTGTGGAGACCAAAACAAATCAGATCCTTAAATTAACAGTAAATTAATTGACAGATGAGCAGAAAGAACTTAATATTTGCAAACATATTTTTTTCTCATCTATTACAATGTAAAGATATACATAGATTTTCATTGCATACACTTGTAATGGTATGCTCCCTCATAGAAGCCATTTACATTAATAGGCCTTTCCTCTTTTAAAACTGTAGGCCTGCCTCATTTGCAAACCTATTTCTAGGTTCTTGATATCTAATACATAAAAATACCAAATAAAAATGTTCACATATTCTCCAATAGTTGAAACTCATTCTTTGTTGGATCTTTGCCGTCCTCCTCACTCTAATAAGTTCTTGATCAGAGCTACAAAATATATCTATTATTCTGAAATACGGCTGTCTTCTTTTTATTATGTCCCCTGAGCTTGCTGAAGATTCTGTCAAACCGCCTGGAACATGAGCCTTGTTGTTTTACCAGAGGCCTCATCATAATTATCCTTGTGCCTTTGGCCTTGTTCACCTCATTACTTGTTGCACCATTTTTCTTCTTCATTTACTATCAATTTCTTTTCCTAATCGCTGAGCCCACATTTGGGAAATTGTCTACTCTTAATATTAAATATTTGGTGTTACAGAGAGCAGATTCTACCTATTTTATCGCCTGGTCGCCGATGCACTGGATATCTCCATCTTTTGGTGTGATATGTACCTTTGATCTGATTATGATTGGCCCAACAACGTATGGAAGACTTTCTTCAACTACAATTTATATCATCAGAGGTGGTTAGTCCCTTCATAACAAATTAATTTACTTACCAACACATGTCTCCGCTTATATTTCTTTTCCTAAATTGCTATTCATAACCTATATTTCTTCCTAGTATCAAAATGAAATGATCTGCATAAAATGTAAGGAAATATCTTCTATTTATATGTTATTGTTTTCTTCATGCAAAAGAATTAGGATAATGCATGTTCATTGATCTCTTATAGAAATATTAAGACGCGTCTTGCATTTTTAAATAGAGCCTTCAAAATCCAATTCTCACTCTAGTTATCTGGCCCATCGTTAGATGAAAGAAATTCTATCCAAAATCTTTTGAGATTCATATAATATTATTAAATCTTTCGAAACTAATACATTGTTTATAGTTTGAAAATACTTGACCATTTTTCTATAGATTTTTGTTGTGTTTTCAAAGAAAGCAAAGCCTTTAACCTTACATTGATTTTACAAGGCAGCATTGGGGAAAAAAAATTCATTTCAAATAAATGTTAATTTTGAGAGTTTTTTTTTTTTTATGAATAGGCATTAATCTATATTTATTTAGAGATTAAAATATATATTCACAAAAAAAAGTGGGTGGTAAGAAGGCATACCCTGAGAGTCACATGGGTGAAACCCAGAAAAGAAAAAAAAAACCAATCACATGGGTGGAGCCCAAAAGTCCATAATAACAAACAAGAAAAAGGCCATTAAGTGGCCAAAGTGGTGTTAGAAAAGCTAGGAGGGTCTATGTCATGCATCTTCTTCCCCCATACATTAGTGGGGTCTGGAGTTACGTCAGGAGGAGGACCCCAAGCATCATCATCTTCTTTTTCTTTATCTTTATCTTCCTCGCGTTGAGGTGAGATTGCAAGTGCAAGCTGCAAATTTTTTTTGCCAGAATCTGGCTAACCGGAGCCAAAAGTAGGAGGGTCATCAGAGGGCCACCCAGAACTGCCACCGCTGCTTCCCATAGCTACCCGAGAGGGCCACCCCTGGCCAGCCCGCGGAGGAGGAGAGCGGGTTCGCCTAGGAGGCTGAGAACCATGCCAAAGAGGAGGTTGAGAGTGGGGGTGCATAGAGCCACTCTACTGTCGACCTTAAAAAGGAGATCGACTGTGGGAGGAGGTGGGCGAAGCGGGCACCCGAGCAACAATACACGAGGCATTGCCCCATTGATCTAAAAACACTCGCAAGTGAGCCACCTTGAGTGTGACTTTGTTTGCTTGCACCTAAATCTGTAAGAGCACATTAGAACAAATAATAGCTTTAGAATACAAAGAAATATTTTTATCCATTTGAGTATGAGCAAATATGCAAGCATTTCTATCTTTCCAGATAGTGAAGAGGATTTCCACCCTGAAAGTGTGTCAAAGCCGAGTATCATTAGGAGAAATTTACATAAAAAATGGGCCTCTTAAAGATGACATCATTAGCTTTTTAAGTTATCAAAAATCAAATATTTTTTTTGTTTTTTAGATTTATATTCTTAAGTTCTATTAAGTTCTATTATAGAAATTTTTATATTTTCAAAAAAATATTTTTATTCTTTAAGAAAAAATATAAAAAATCATAAAAATCATTTATAAAGTGCTGCAAAAATAAAAAATGTCATCCACCCACACTTGTTTCATTTATGCTACGCTTTTTTTTCCCACTTTCAATTTTTTTTTCCATTAGTTTCATAATTTTTTTAATTTTCTCCACTTTTTTACTTCAACCATTTCTAATTTCTTTTTTGGTTTTTATTTTTTGTTTTTATTTTTTCTAATTTCATTTTTTATTTTTTTCTATATATTTACACAAACAAAATGAGTGCTCTCATCTCCACCTACAGAATAATTATTAAACTTGTTATAAACATATTTAAAATAATAAATCTAAATCTATAATATGAAATTTGATTTAATATATAAAATTTATATAAAATAAAATATACTTTACCACTATTTACATTGAGAGACACTCTACAATCTCTGTGTAAATATATAGCAAAAATAAAATAAAATAAAATAAATGGAAAAAAAACCAAAAGAAATTAAAAATTGTTCTCACAAAAACTATGAACCAAATAAATTGGAATAAATTAAAAAAAACCAAAAAATAAATTGGACAAAATAAAAAAAAACCAAAAAAACAAATTGGAAATGTTGGAAGAGAAAAAGTTGGAGAAAATCATGAAACTATGGAAAAAATAATTGGAAAAATTAAAAATTAAAAACCAAAAAAAATTGCAAAGGAAAGAAAATGAGCAAATCAAAGAGACAATGGAAAAAAAGATATCCCTCAACATACTTTTTTAAATATAAATATACTATTATAAAACCTATAAACGTGTTTATTTAAATAAACGTACATAACATAATAAATCTAAATCTATAAAATCATATATATATATATATATATAATAAAATACTAAGTAAAAAATAAAATATCTAAAGTTACTCTTACTTTGCCACTTTTTAAATAAAAACAAATAATCAAGAAAAGAAAGTGAACTTGACTTTTTAATAAATTATAATAGAAATATAAGTTACCAAACTTGAGTTTAAGAGTTTTTAAATAAAAAATAAATAATGAAGAAAGTGAACTTGAGTTTTTTAATAAATTATAATATAAATATATGTTACCACTTTTAAAAATCATGGACTTCAGTTTTTTAAGGAATTATAATAGAAACGTGTGTCCCCACTTAACTCATGTAGTTAAATAATTTATATTTTTTATATTTAAATAATTTGTATTATATGAGATAATTTTTGTTTTTTTAGAGTTCCTTAGGAGGCCCATTTTTTATGTAAATTTCCCCTAATGACTTAGCAGGAAGTTTAGGCGAGTCACCCAGCAGAATCATATGCCAAGAAAAAGGCTCCAGTCTAAAGGGCTGAAAGAAGTCATGAATCGAAGTCCAAAATTGTTGAGCTCTGGTGCAAAACCAAAAGAGATGCTTGAAAGACTCACCTTTCCCACAAAAAAGGCAATGAGAGTCTTGGACCCCTAAGTGAACAAGCCGAGAATCCACAGGCAAGCCTTGGAAAAGTATACACCAAGCAAAGTGGGCAAGCTTCGGCTCAACACTTGTAGACCAAGTGGCAGAGAATCTTTTTCACCAGACATGAGCGGGATATTGAAGAAGCCACCTTTGGTTCAGACTTTCAATCATAGGAAAGTGCGGTGAAAGCCACCTATAGCCAAGCCTAGGCTTGTAGTTTCTAAAAGGGGTATCTAGGTACCACTTCTAGTCCTTCCACCAGGGCTTGGTCCCACGAATTCCCACCTTATGAATCATTTCTGTAGGAATAGCATTCACCACACCATCATAAGTAACACAGTCCTAGTTTTGAAGTTTGTAAAGGGCACACAAATCTTCCCATGGCATGATGCGCATTATGGGTTTGTGAAATATTTGTTGTAAAGTTTGAATGTCTTTCTTATGGAATCTAAGCACCTTAAGCCAACGCGATTTAGCCAAAGGCTGGCCATTGCTAGCAAACAGAGGCGACCACCAAACATTATGTTGATTGAGCGAGAGCCCATCACGGAATCCATAGCCAACCCAGCAGAGCCAAGTCTTAACTGCCTCCCAAGCTCTCCAAATGCTTTTGGCCACAAAAGTCCCCACAATCTGAACTGGTTCATTCATGACCAAAAGGGTTTGAAAACCAATCCCCTTCTAGGTGGGTTTGTGAACAGGAAATCTTGATTGAATACAATGCTTGAGGAGAATTTTCTAGGCCTCATCTCCAGTAAGGGCACAAATTATCCATTTTACACACAAGGTAGTCCCTTGTTGTTGAGTGGAGAGCAACCCAAGACCTCTAGAATCTCTGGGAAGGAAACAAAATTCCCAAGCAACACGGTGAAACCCTCTATGGGACTCAACAGAATCCCAAAGAAAGTCCCAGAGTAGCTTTTCAAGCTTACTATAAGCCACTTTTGAAGGAGCCCAACAAGAAGAATAATAAACATGGGTAGCTACAAGAATTTTGGAGCAAACCTAGAATTCCCCTGCCAGAGAGAGGGGCTTAGTGATCCAATATGTGAGCTTTTTCTCAACTCTGGTGAGAATAACTTGCCACAACTCGGTTGGAGAAGCTTGAAGAGCAAAGGGAATGCCTAGGAATCAAAAAAATTCTCCTAGCCCAATCCACTTCCACCCGTATTGTTGAAACAAGGGAGGGATGGGTAACACAGATTTGCGATAACACAGAGTTTTATGCCACTGAGAGTTAGACGCAAGGAAGAATGTATTGAAACATTCCAGAGCCACCTTGATATTGTATTCTTCCTCCAGGAGAGTGAGGAAAGAGTCATTAGCAAAATGGTCATTAACCAGTTGGGCTTGAGAATTGGGCAGCGAAATGCCTTTGACACGCTACTGAGAAACTGCATTGGCCAAGAGGTAACCAAATCCTCCAGTGGCAAGCACATAAAGAGAGGGAGCAAGAGGGAATCCTTGCCAAATGGAACGAAAAAAGCCCAAAGGCAAGAGACTAGCAGCCATTAATGGTGATACAAGTAGAGGCATCTGCAAAAAGCATTTGAACAACCTGAATAAAATTATTATCATTTGGCCCTGACTATAGGATCTTATTTTTGAACTATAATAAATATTGAGAGATTTAATTATTTTTTGTGACACTTGTGTTTATTTCTTATATAAATTTCAGTGGAATTTATCATTTTTCCCCCAAAAAAATTAAAAGTGAATTAGCGTATATTTTTATTTCAAAATTGGGTTTCTTTCTGTACAAAATCCAACATAGAAAGGACCGGAATTGTAAAAAAAATTGTGGTTGTGTTAAATAGCAAGAGCATGGCTGGCACAATGCACGTGAGTGGCTGGAAAGGATGACTATGAAACCTTGTTTAGGCTATGATCTTTTGACAATGTCTAGAACATATTCACATTCTTAATACATCTCAGAACTTTAATGAGGATTAAATTTTATGTATGCATTTGATTTCAGAATAAGTTAAAGTACACTAATTAATGCTTGAATAAATGATTTTTTTAGGATTGGACATTAATTCCTAATATTTAGTCAAATTAAAATTAAAATCTCCCATTAATTTGGATCTAAGGGTTGATAGAAGAAGAAGATCCTTAAAAGCTCTCAAATGTGTTCATCAACACTTTTTATGCTTATTATTAGTTTTTATGCTTATTATTTATCAGAAATTAAGGTGAATGAATTTTAAATACCAATATATTTATAAATCATTTTTATGTGTAGATCAAATGTGTGGGTCATGATCATTGACGTAGAAGTTGATATTACTTTCACATGTATAAATTTGACCCAAAATAGAGAACAAGCTAGTCAACCTTTGGGTAGAGCTTATTAGTTCTATAATTAATCATATGACAGAGCTTATTAGTTCTAGAATCAACCAGCTTATTAGTTTTAGAATCAATCTTATAGTATAGTTTTGGATCATTTAGCAAAATTTACTTCATTCATATAGTATATTTTTTATCATTTACCACAATTTACTTCAAAATATCTGACTAGGGTTGATTGAATCGTAGAAATCTATTACCACTTTCAATTAACTAAGTATTTAATCTCTTTTGATTAATATCATTTAGCACAATTTACTTCAAAACACTTGGGTAGAGATTGTTAGTTCTAGATTGAATAATATAGCATAGCTTTAGATCTTTTAGCACAATTTAGTTTTGAAAAGAAAAAAAATGTTTAGTGTTCTTGTTTCAAATTATAGTATTAGGTTCTTTACTATTATTACTTATTTGATTTATGTATCCAATATTATTTAAAAGGCTATGTTTATTTTGAATTCCATCTTGGTAATCCATTTAATCTTATACCCCTTAGGTAATGGTTGTTAGGATTTATTTCTAATTTTATTTCTAAATAAAAAATAATAATTTTTTTGGAGTTTCATATTTGATCCTATTTCAATATTCCATACAATCACTCCTTATGTTCCTCCCTCTAATGCCCTGACTAGCCCTCATCCTTATTGTTGACTATAGTCTTCCCACTAGCATTGTACCCAAACCTTACATTCAATCTACTAAGTGCCATCCTATCATCCTATCCTACTAGTGTTATCCATTCCTCTTTTCCTTCACTTGTATCTATCCTCCCTCCAAGTAGTATCATGTCCCTTCCTCACATTACTTAAATTCTCCTGATTCCTCTTCCCATATTCTTTGCCTTATTTATTCTCTAGCCCTTTTTTATGCTCCTACCACAACACCTATACTTGATGGAACATAAGAGATGGATAACCTCCCTAAGAGTAACTAGATGATTTAGACACTAAGAGTTATAGTAAAAAAATGATCTACTTACTAAGAGTTAGTGTATATCAAACACCTTGGGGACCATATTACATGAAACTCAAACTTAAAGAATTTGATAAAGCCAAATTACATAATAAAATCATGCACATATGCATGACTAAATTTTTTCAAAGATATCTAAAACCTTAAGAAGCAAGAGATTGATGACTAAATTTTTTCAAAGATATCTAAAACCTTAAGAAGTAAGAGATTGATTCAATCAAAGTTGGCTACATGTCCTCTTTGTAAAGCCTATAAAAATTTGACAAATTGACACAAGTCAACTCTTATTACACAACTTGGCTAAAGTCTAGGAAGTATATTTAGATCTAAATATAATTGTTTAAGCTTGACATTATTAGTAGGCCTAAAGAAAATAAAATGCCAATTTTAAAAGATCAATTCTTAATACACAACTTGTTCCATAAAAAACTCTAAGTTTGGAGTTATTTTTAGATCTAAATATTTTAAGCTTGAAATTATTAACAGACCTAAATAAAATAAAATTTCTATTTTAAGAGATTTTGAGGATGACTAATGAAAGGAAATTATTCTTATTATAAGACCATATTATTTTATTCTTCTATTTTAAGAGATTCTTAGAATGAATAATGAAAGAAAATTATAGTTCTTATAAAACCATATTATTTTATTGTACTTCATTAACTATTGTCATCTTTAGCAACATGGTATCTTTGGTAGCAAACATGGTATCATGCTATCTCTCGTAGCAAGGGTAAACATCATTAGCAACTATTATCTTCTACAAGAGCTCACTAGATGACCTAGTATGTTCCTAACTTGAAGAACTTTCCAAATACAATGAAGGAATTCAATAATCCGATTTCACTTGATGACCTAGTATGTTCCTAACTTGAAGACCTTTCCATAATACAATAAAGGAATTCAATAATCTTGCATCATGTCTTTATGACATTCTAATTAAGTAATGGTGATCCTATTAAGGATTAATTGATTAATTTATAATTTAAATGGTTAGATTAATGTGTATTCTTACTTTTATCAAATCATGGTCCAACACTAAGGAATGGGTCATTGAGGTTGATATTTCAAATTTCAATATCAATATTAATATTGACCATGTAATTATTCTATATTATAGGAAAAAGGATTATTGAAGTCAATCAAGAATTGAGATGGAAGGAAGATGGTGTGGAAAATTAGAGATTGAAATTGAATTGTGAATTCATAGTGAGTAAGAATAAGAGAAAATTACATTAAAAAAGGGAGACAATAGAATGTGATTTTATTTTTGAAAATTACATTTAAAAATGGAGATCATAGAATGTGATTTTATTTTTGAATTGCATAGACATTCAATAGGCTTACAACATCTTAATGACATTTTGGAGTGGACTTTGGACAGGATATCTATAAATATTGTAAAAAGTCTTAAAGAACATTATGTAATCCTAGTTATGATGAATGAACTCATGATGTAACACATTTATTACTAACTCAAGATGCAATAAATTCTAGATTTAAGTTCCCAACTATATCTAGATATAATTTTATTAGACTTCATGGAATATTGACTAAAATTATTTTCAATTAAGATTCATTTACTTATATATTTTAGAACATGTTTTAGGAAATTTTTGACAAAAGTTCACACCTCAACATGTATCACCCAAAAATAACTAGTAGATAGAGCGAGTAAATTAGATTTTGAAGGACACATTAAGGATATATATGATGGGCTATGAAGCATAGTGGGAATACTTCTTACCTTTGGTTGAGTTTTCTTATAGTAATCATAAAAAATATGTAAGGATGGCATGATATGTTGCTTTATATGAAAGAAATTACAAGACACCATTGAATGGGGTGAGATTAGAAAATGAAGCCATGATTGGTCTAGACAAGATTCAAGAGCTAAAATAACAAGAGACTTAGATTCAATAAAGATTAAGAGAAGTTACGATAGAAAAAAGAGAAATTCTACTTAAATAAAACCCCAAAAGCCTTTAATGTAGGAGAGAAGGTGATTTTAATATAGTAACCCTAAATTGAACTTTCTTAAGAACTCACAAATATTCAAAACTATCACCTAGATTCATAGGACTCTAAAAGTGTACATTGAATATGAGTAGTGACTTATAGATGTGCCTTTCTTTGATACCTAAGTAGACTAGATAACGTCTTCCATGTATGTAGATTGTGGAAATATATGGCTAACCCAAATAATGTGATTGATCAATATCGTTTAGAAATTGATACACATTTAGGTGGAGCCAGACTATATTATAGAGTGGCACATGTTTTTAATTCAAAAATGTGACTTTGAAAAAGTCAAGGTGATGGGATATCAATTTCTAACCTTGTCTATAAATATAGTAAGAAACAGTAGATATAGTAATTATATCCAAGTCTATTTTGAAATCCAAAATTTGGGGGTAATGTTCCTTAAGGAGGAAGGAATGTGATGCTCCATTGTTTCCATTTTTTTTCCAAGGCTAGAAGTCAAATAAATTCCCAAGGAATTTATAAATTTTAAGAATAAATATTATGAATTATATTTTGTAAATTGAGTATCTAAAGGTTGATCTTGATATTCAATTTCATGCCTTTGAATAACGACTTAATGTTTTTTGAATACAAAATGGCTTAAGGGTGTCAATTAAAATATTACATGTTTAATTTTATATTTATTGTAAATCAAACTTGTGTGACATTAACTTCATGATTTAGAGTAATTAGTGTATAACCATGAACACACATAACTATTAATAGAATACTAGTATAGTTTAGTAGAAACAATAATTAAGAACTCCATAAAGACAAAACATAAATGAAGTAAAGGGGAATGGGAACATGTACAACTATACCCTCAATACTTCTTGATGTGCATTTGATTAGGTTATGGATGTAAGTGACTTCATCAACATCTACTAATGAATCTTTAGTAGGAAAATCACTTATGCATCAACTAATCCATGCTAGCAACTAAGACAATTACATAAATAATTACAACTATAGAAGCTTATAAAAATGTAAATGATTTAAAATTGTTATTGAACATGTTCCATAATTATTTGGTTCAAAATATTAATATTATGATAAGTTTGGATCATGTCTTAGACTAATAGTTTATAGTACCAGATGTAGACTAATAGTTTAGGATTGATATTTTTACTCGTTTTAAAGTCATGTATAATATTATATAAACATGAGGTTTTGACAATTGTTTATTTGAGTGTATTTAATTGTTGATATGTATTAATCTAACCTTGTAGATGGGGAGTATACAACTTCACATGATCTTGGATTGGTGACTAGTCAAGGTGCATGAATGGGTCAACCAAGGAGGTACAAAAAGGCCATATGTCATAAGTTAAGAACAACATGAATGATCTAATTCATAGATTCTAGTGGAAAGAAAAAGTCTAATAATACACTAGAGTATATTAGATTGGATATAAGGGAATATTTACATGGATGTAAATAAAATTCAATTTGCTTACTCAAATGCATGAAGGGTAGACAAATCTCTTTCTCACATGTTTTTCCACATGCTTGCTAGACCCTGATATCTACCCATATCACATTACTTATCTAATCTATTTTCCCTAATACTAGAGCGATGAATACACATGATAATGTATTGATTTATAGGTGAATCCATCATGACAAACTTTGAAGCCAATTTTAGAGGAATTAATGAACCATCTAGACTGATAGTAATAAAATTTGTAAACATAGAGGTCTAGGTATAATATAAGCATCATTAGACATCAAGATTCAAAGTTATGTTTTCTTCCAAATATATCTTCTTCACATTCTTACATGTTCGACCAATACTCAAGGCTAGGAAACACATCATCTTAGGAATAGGGTTGAAACTCATTGATAGAATTAGAATAGCTTGGTGCCAATTGTTGAGAGTGGGTAGTAAATCCTTCCCTTTGGGATCATCTAAGTGAAAGGTGTTCCCAAAGATCTCATAAAAAATAAAATTAAAGATAAATGAAAGCAAGAACAACTAAGTAATGGTTAGCTACACCTAATGTATGATGAATCCAAAGATTATTTACTTGGTCAAAGAATAGATAAATACTACAACATGACTCATAATA
>VDFB02016144.1:0-34012 GCA_007258455.2 Sequoia sempervirens
TGTGAAAGGAAATAAATTAAGACAATCTATTCAAAAGGACTTTAATCCAAACAGTAACCTATCAAACTTGATTTCTTAAAAGGAACTTTAATTCTTTTGCACAGTGAAACCAGTCAACATCCAAACAGGAACCTATCAAACTTGATTTCTTAAAAGGAACTTTAATTCTTTTGCACAGCGAAACCAGTCAACAACATCACACAATTACAACAAATGTGTATTGACAAATTAAATGTATTTTTAGAGAATCAATTTGATTAACATAAACAACCACTTCGGAGATAGCCAAATAACATATAAGCATATAAATCCACACAACAATTGAGCACTTGAAAGCAAATTAGCAATTATGTATAACCTTCTCCATTATATTTATCTTTGAATAATATGCATTATAACAGTAGTTTTTGATATGAGATGGATGGGAAAATTGGTGCAATCTATCTTCTTACTAATGCCTACCCTAAATGGAAATGATGTGATGATGATCTATTCGGGTCTTGGTCTCTCTTATATATATATGAGAGGCAACAAGCTACAGACCCATTACAAAAATTCATGTCGTTTGATAACTAGACATAATTAAGAAAACAAAATATTGCAGCAAATGAATGCACCAATCCGTTAATCTCCAAGCAGAAGCCCGTGACCACCTAAGATCTGTTCAAATCTTCTACTCCATGATAGGGTGCTCATGTTTTTGGTTGACTCCTTTCATCCTGATGGTTGTCTCATTGTGTATGGTATATCCATAGTTTGGTTAAGGAACAAATTGAATGCAAAGAGGTGATAAATGTACTCTTGTTGAGCACAAGTATCTATATTGGAGATCACTTCCCTCATATCATATTCCCTATACATCATCTTCTCAATTTACTTGTGAGTATTTTGTAAAATTATGTCATCATTGATTTCATGTAGTGCAGTAGTTAGAAGCACATCGAACTCTTCCTTCCAATCATCATACTCTTGAGGATTTCTCATATCATCATAAAGTGTTGGAGTCAAATTGAAGCAGCCAAGATCTCCCATGAGCCTGCTATGATATCCATTGTGTGATTCTACCAATTTGTTTTGTGTCTACATTATTTGTCCTTTTAGGATTTGCTTGTCTCGAAGCTCCTCTCTCTTTTCAATTATTCTCCTCTGTAGTCGTTCATTCTCCTTTATTACTGAGTATACCTACTTAAATTGTCTCCAATATTCATCAACACATTTCATCATCTTATTGAATCTCCCCTTGATCATTTCAGATGCAGTATTATACTTTATGGTTTTGACTTCTTTCTCCAATTGTTTACATTTTTCCTGAGATTTCAAGTGGCAATTTTTCCAATAAGTTGTATCAGTCATTGCATCCAATACTCTCTTATCCTTTTCAAGACATGGGGAATACAACTCTAGTATGGAAGATGAAGATGATATTTCTCTTTGATGTGCTAATTCCTTCTTCAACCTGTCATTTTCTTTAACTAGTTTATCAATTTGTGCTTTGGTGAATTTTTCCACATTGACATGCAATTCTATTGTCTCCATGGGATTGGTATCCCCTACTCTTTGGACCAAGAGATGTCCAAAAATTTGGTTTGGATTATCAACCATAGTTGGTCTTTTGTCAGGGGGGTACAATGACCAAATAAGAAAGGTGGCCTCATCTGGATTGTATCCAGATCCTTAATACATCTTATCACTTACTTCCTTTGTTAAGTTCATTGTTTTGTCCCCTCTCTTTCTGAAACTATCAAACACAATTGTAGATCTTATATCCCACTTGGGAAAAAGAAATACTCCAGCTTCCCGAAGTAACTCTCTCCCTCTCTTAGGAGTGATGGACTCCATCTCTTTTTCTATTTATTTTTTCAATTCTTCCAAAGTAGCAACCTGTCGTTTAGGAGTGACATCCTACATCTTTTGTCTCGTTTTATTGCCTTTATATTCATAAAAAAATATTTAAACTCGGAAGACTTAACAAAATCTTCATCAGAAATGAACTCCTATCCATCCTTGACCCTAACATCATAAAATAATTCATTTGATGCTTCAAATCTTACATCATTGTGTTCCTAAGGAGGCTCATACTATGCAATTATAGGAGCACTTATTTGTTGTATTTTCTCATCTTCCTCATCACTCTCCTCATCTTCACTTATATCAGTATCTATAGAAAAACTCACCTCAGGAATTGGTTGTGAAGGAATATAATCTAAGAGCCCTATATCTTCAACATGCACTCTTGAATAGGTTGCATGAGTGGCATCAAAGACAAATGAAGGCACATCCTTTACCAATTCATTCACATGAGCAATGAATTTCTCAATCCTTGCTAGAGGATCTTGTATTTCACCAAATGCCCTCGAATAAGATGGGACATTTTTTCTTTTCCATTCCTCTACGAGTATAACCTTATTATATGCAGTCATTATGTCAGTGGTAGAGGCTTCATCATGGTTTTTGAGCACATCTTCATCTAAGAACACATGCTCATATCCTAATAACCCCTGTGATAGCCTTGCTTTGTGAATAAAGTCATTTGCAACAAATTTTTCCCTTTTATTGCCTAGAGGGAGGTTATACTGTGCTAATTTAGCATCAATTTCCTCATATACCTCATTTGCAACCACTGTAAAGTCTCCAAAACATAAATTGTTGGGCATAATTGATTATTTATTGTGTCCTTTGAGGTTTTTGGCATCATATTTTTCTAATTGCCTCATAATTTCTAAGTAGGTAATTCTATCAGGAACTACTTGTGGCAACAAGTGTGGAGTTCCTTCAAACCCATAAACCCTGATCACTGTGCAGTCAGGAAAAGCTTACCAGTCTCCCCAGTTATGATTCACCTTCTTCCTTGGGTCATTTTCCTTTGGTCTTAGAAACTTTTATACTTCTGGGAATAAGTTATAATCACGCTAATATCCCAACAACTTCATCAATGGTTTCACAAAAAAATCCTTAAAATAAAGATAATGAGATCTACCAAATCAACTATCCCACAATGAAGTCCACATTTGTATAGGTTTGAGGTTTCTATTTTTATTTTTATCTCTTATTCTTAATTCTTCACTCCAGACCCTTCTAACATGTCCCTTGTGCATGAGAAAATGCATGAACAAAGAGTAATGTTTGAAATGAATATAGTCATTGTTGTTTTTAATCTTTTCAAGCTCCTAGTTTAGGTGATTGGCCAATTATCTAGCATAGTTGAATGATTTGGCATCAATGCTTTGTATGTTTGTAGCTAAGACCATTGGGGCAATAGACATGAAAGGTGGGACCTCTACCCTCAAGACCTGACCAGCTGAATAATAAGTGTATCAGAAATATTCTTCAAACAAGTCCTCATGAAAAGGAGGGTTTTCATTGCTCGAAAACCTCTTGAGTTGGCCTCCTTCATTCTTGGTCCTATGCAAGGGTAGTTTCCATCATTTGTAGCTAGTATCCATATGGTGATACTTTGTCAAGAGGTCTCTAACCATGAATGGAAATTTCATAGGACACTCCAACTGAAACACATTAGAAACTAAATTCTCAAAAATAATAAGCACATCAGCCCCATTATGTGATTGAATAGTTCTCCTCTTGGGGTCGTATATACTAGCCAGAGCTTTAATTAGTTCTACATTTATGAACACGTTGGGCACCATGAGTTTTCCCAAGTTCAACCTCCACAAGTTGCAAACTGGCTAAAACCTAAATTGTTTTATGTAATGATACATGAAGATTTCATACCTGTGTCGTGGTGTCCAAATATCTCCCAAGCCCTTATGTTTATCTAATAATCTATCCATTGAAGGACTCGTTTGAGCACTCCTCCTAGTTCTTGGCCTCGACCTAGGGCATTAATCTATCAGGTCTTGATTCAGGGGTCTCTTTTTAGTTTTCTATTTCTTAGCTTTGGGTTTTGTTGTGTTTTCCTCCATTGCTTGAATTCTTAATCTTTTGAAAAAATACAACTTCTCAGCTAGGATTGGTGTACTTACTTGGGTCTCGCCTCCACTAGTTTCTGCTACATAAGAACTCCTAGCTTTTCCTTTTTGCTTCTATCATCAATGAAATCTTCTAGACTGTGCAACAATTATGCAATCAACTTGTGCTTCAATTTTGGCTCATAAATACACCACCTGTTTCAATCTTGTCATCAGAGGGAAGCATTTATTTTTAAATATCTTGATGATACCTTGAGATGTCACATCATTTAGTACAATCATCATTTCTGTATCGGCAAGACTGCGATCCTTATTCCACCGATAGCCACCTTCTCCATCGATGAACAACTTTCCTTCGGTCTATCGATGAGATGCCAGAATATATTACCCTGATACACATTAATTCCCCCGATATATTTTAATTATTGATAATCTATGATTATATCAGGCCATCGGGGGAAAGAAAACATTCGTTCCACCAATATTCATGAGTTACAACGATGTGCTTACTTTTGTTGACTTTATCAGTCTATCAGGGAGAACGCCTTAGGAGTTAGCCCGATAGGGTATAGTTACACTAATACTAGGTTATGAACTACTTTCATCGGGCCATCGTGAGTCTATGATGGGGGATCCACTGATGAGGCATTGTTAGGCCGATAGTGCTAATTTTTATTTAGGAATGGGGAAAATATTATGGAGTCTCAAACTCATTTATGGGTGTGTCAATTTGGAAATGTGGGCTACAAAATGGATCTTGTCACACAAATTTCAACAATTTGTGTTGATCATAAAATTAAAATGTGATGAATTTTTGTGAAATGTGGAGGATAGGTGGGTGGAGGCTATTGAAAAATGTGAGATTTTTCAGTTCTAACAGGATTAAGGGTTGAGGGTTGAGGGATTAGGGTAGAGAGTTTACTTTGGTTTAAGGGTTTAAGGGTTGAGGGATTACTAGGGTCAACTAGGGTAGAAGGTATTGGGATGTTGAGGGTAGAGGGACGTAGAGGGTTTAACGGTTTAGGGTTTAGGGTATTAGGTTGAGGGTATAGGGTTGAGGGATTAGGGTTGAGGGTATAGGATTGAGGGATTAGGGTAGAGAGGGAGGGAGGGATTAAGGGTTGAGGTATTAAGGGTTGAGGGTTGAGAATTGAGGGTTAAGGGAGGTTTAATGTATAGGGTAGAGGGTTGAGGGTTTAAGGTTTAGTGTAGAGGGTTGAGGAAAGTATATGGTTCAAGGATTAGGGTTGAGGGTCCAACGTATAGGGTAGAGAGTATAGGGGTTAATGAGGGATTAGGGCTTAAGGGTACTTGAGGGTTGAGGGTAGAGGGTAGAGGGTACTTGAGGGTTTAAGGGTTGAGGGTTGAGGGATTAGGGTAGAGAGTTTACTTAGGATTAATGGTTTAAGGGTTGAGGGATTAGGGCTGAGGGATTACTAGGGTAGAGGGTATTGGGACGTTGAGGGTAGAGGGACGTAGAGGGTTTAACGGTTTAGGGTTTAGGGTATTGGGTTGAGGGTATAGGGTTGAAGGATTAGGGTAGGGGGAGGGATTTAAGGGTTGAGGGATTAAAGGTTGAGGGTTGAGGGTAGAGGGTATAGGGGTTTACTAGGGTTTAGGGTTTAAGGGTTGAGGGTTGAGGGTTTAATTTATAGGGTAGATCAGAGGGTAGAGGGTTTAAGGGTTGAGGCTTGAGGGTTTAAGGTCTAGGGTAGATTAGAGGGTAGAGAATTGAGGGTTAAGGGTGGCTTAATGTATAGGGTAGAGGGTTGGGGGTTTAAGGTTGAGGGTAGAAGGTTGAGGGACGTATATGGTTCAAGGATTATGGTTGAGGGTCCAATGTATAGGGTAGAGAGTATAGGGGTTAATGAGGGATTAGGGTTTAAGGGTTGAGGGATTAAGGGTTGAGGGTTGAGGGATTAGGGTAGAGAGTTTACTTTGGTTTAAGGGTTTAAGGGTTGAGGGATTAGGGCCGAGGGATTACTAGGGTCGAGTAGGGTAGAGGGTATTGGGACGTTGATGGTAGAGGGACATAGAGGGTTTAACAGTTTAGGGTTTAGGGTATTGGGTTGAGGGTATAGGGTTGAGGGATTAGGGTAGAGAGGGGGGGATGGATTAAGGTCGGTTGAGGGATTAAGGGTTGATGGTTGAGGGATTAGGGGTTGAGGGTTGGGAATTGAGGGTTGAGGGTTTAATGCATAGGGTAGGTCAAAGGGTAGAGGGTAGAGGGTTTAAGGCTTGAGGCTTGAGGCTTGAGTGTTTAAGGTATAGGGTAGAGGGTTGAGGGTTTAAGGTTGAGGGTAGAGGATTGAGGGACATATATGGTTCAAGGATTAGGGTTGAGGGTCCAATGTATAGGATAGAGGATATAGGGGTTAATGAGGGATTACTAGGGTTGACTAGGGTAGAGGGTATTGGGACATTGAGGGTAGAGGGACATAGAGGGTTTAACAGTTTAGGGTATTGGGTTGAGGGTATAGGGTTGAGGGATTAGGGTAGAGAGGGATGGATGGATTAAGGGTTGAGGTATTAAGGGTTGAGGGTTGAGGGTAGAGGGTTGAGAGCAGTTTAATGTATACTAGGGTAGTAGAGGGTAGAGCTAATAGAGGGTGTGTGTAAGGGTTTAGGGTTTAACTAGGGTTGAGGGTTGAGGGTAGAGGGTTGAGGGTATATGGTTCAAGGATTAGGGTGTAGGGTTCAATGTATAGGGTAGAGGGTATAGGGGTTGAGAGATTAGGGTTAATTAATGGTATTTGAGGGTTGAGGGTTGAGGGTAGAGGGTTGAGGGTTTAAGGGTTGAGGGATTAAGGGTTGAGGGTTGAGGGATTAGGGTAGAGAGTAATTTACTTGGGTTTAAGGGTTTAAGGGTTGATGGATTAGGGTCGAGGGTATGTATAAGAAGGTATGTATTGGCCGATTGAGGGTAGAGGGACGTAGAGGGTTTAACAATTTAGGGTTTAGGGTATTGGGTTGAGGGTAGAGGGTAGAAGGTTTAAGGCCAATTTAGGGTTTAAGGGTTTAGGGTTGAGGGACATTAATGGTTGAGGGTAGAGGTTTTAGGGTATAGCTAGGACGTTTGAGGGTATAATATGGTTGAAGGTTGAATATTAGGGATGTTGAGGTTCCAATGTAGAGGGTAGAGGGTATAGGGGTTGAGGGTACTTGAGGGTTTAAGGGTTGAGGGTAGAGGGATTGACTAGGGTTGAGGGTTAAGGGTTTAATGTATAGGGTAGATCAGAGGGACGTAGAGGGTATCAGAGGGTTTAAGGGTTGAGGCTTGAGGGTTTAAGGTTGAGGGTAGAGGGTTGAGGGTATATGCAGGTTGAGGGATTACTAGGGTTGAGGGTCCAATGTATAAGGTAGAGGGTATAGGGCTTGAGGCCGGATTAGGATTTAACTAGGGTTGAGGGATTAGGGTTGAGGGTACTAGAGGGTATATGGTTCAAAGATTAGGGTTTAGGGTTCAAATTATATATAGGGTTTAGGGTTGAGGGTTGAGGGACGTTAAGGGTTGAGGGTAGAGGGTTTAGGGTATAGCTAGGATGTTTGAGGGTATAATATGGTTGAAGGTCGAATATTAGGGACGTTGATGTTCCAATGTAGAGGGTAGAGGATATAGGGGTTGAGGGTGCTTGAGGGTTTAAGGGTTGAGGCTTGAGGGTTGAGGGTATATGCAGGTTGAGGGATTACTAGGGTTGAGGGTCTAATGTATAGGATAGAGGGTATAGTGGTTGAGGCCAGATTAGGGTTTAAGTAGGGTTGAGGGTTGAGGGTTAATTAAGGGTTGAGAGATTAAGGTAGAGAGTTTAGTAATTGGGTTTAAGGGTTTAACTAGGGTTGAGGGATTAGGGTCGAGAGTAGAGGGTATAATATGGTTCAAGGATTAGGGTTTAAGGTTGAGGGTAGGGGGTTGAGGGTATATGGTTGACGGATTAGGGTTGAGGGTCCAATATTGTATAGGTCAGTAGAGGGTATAGGGGTTGAGGGTACGTATATGGTTGAGGGATTAGGGTTGAGGGTCCAATGTATAGGGTAGAGGGTATAGGGGTTATGAGGGATTAGGGTTTAACTAGGGTTGAGGGTTGAGGGTTGAGGGTAGAGGGTTGAGGGTTAATTAGGGGTTTAATGTATTTTTCTCCAATTTTTTGAAAAAGTTGGTGCTATTTATCAGGACGTCGCTATATATTTTATGCCAAAGGCATATCCTATTTGAAGAAGACAAACATGAAACTTCCAATCGATGGTTGATATCAGACCATCGACCCTTGAAACTGTTTGGTCCATTGATACCCTTTTCTTGATTTTATCACATTATAGTGGTTGAGGCCAAATTAGGGTTTAAGTAGGGTTTAGGGTTGAGGGTTAATTAAGGGTTGAGGGATTAGGGTAGAGAGTTTAGTAATTGGGTTTAAGGGTTTAACTAGGGTTGAGGGATTAGGGTCGAGAGTAGAGGGTATAATATGGTTCAAGGATTAGGGTTTAAGGTTGAGGGTAGAGGGTTGAGGGTAAATGGTTGACGGATTAGGGTTGAGGGTCCAATATTGTATAGGCTAGTAGAGGGTATAGGGGTTGAGGGTCCAATGTATAGGGTAGAGGGTATAGGGGTTATGAGGGATTAGGGTTTAACTAGGGTTGAGGGTAGAGGGTAGAGGGTAGAGGGTAGAGGGTTGAGGGTTAATTAAGGGTTTAATGTATTTTTCTCCAATTTTTTGAAAAAGTTGGTGCTATTTATTAGGACGTTGCTATATATTTTATGTCGAAGGCATATTCTATTTGAAGAAGACAAACATGAAACTTCCAATCGATGGTTGATATCAGACTGTCGCCCTTGAAACTGTTTGGTCCATTGATACCCTTTTCTTGATTTTATCACATTATAATAATACTTTACCTACAAAAATCTGCCTCGCACTACATAATATCTTATACAGATTGCATATAATTTATTTTTGCATGTGGTTAAAGTATTTTTATTCTACTTTTTTATAGGCATGTAAATATTATTTGTTTTGTGAGCCCTAAATTACCAAACGCTAGATGAAATTACTTTTTATTCTACTAAATTGACTATTCTATTGTTTTACTCCTTGCTTGGTATAAATTTACAAACCACTTGGTTAACAAAATACTCTATGCATATACATATTGCTTTTTTTAAGTATTTAATTATAAGGATTGTACTATTTTTTTTGGTATTTAATTATAAGGATTTGTCTTCTTTTTATTTTCTTTTCCATTTTAAAATTTTGAACAGGTAAACTGAACATTTAGTAATTATAATTTTTTTTAGATAATATTAGTTGAGTTTTTTATTTTATTTTAAAATTGTTTAAATAACTAATATAAATAAAAATTATACTTACTAATTCTAAAGTTTAAAATGGAAAAGAAAATAAAAATAATACAAATCATTATAATTAATTAAATACTAAACAAAAACACATCGAACGTCACCCTCATTTATACCAGGGGGTACGACATTCCTGGTTGGTAGTCTCAACAAGACTTTTCGGTAGCTCAAAGGGTGGCACGTACGCATTAAAATAAATGCCATGAAAGGGTGGCATTCATTTTAATCCAGTGAAGGTGGTGATATCTGCATTTTGAATTTTCTAAAGTTTTTGTTCCAAAGGCTTTGCTTGGGTGAGAAAGAATAATGGAGAAGGATGTGAAGTATGCAATGTTTAAAATAGTCGAGGAGCTATTGGCCTTTGGGAATGACACTTTGATTTTCCTGGATTGTTGTGTGAGTTAGGGAGGTTTCAAAAAACTCACGGACCAAAGGCTCAAACAAATTCTTCTACAGTTTGATCCCCTAAAGGTGGCCACGGTGAAAATGGTTTTGGGTCGAGAGCATGTGGCCTATAGTGAAACAGTTTGAGTTAATTCCCACATAGTCTCTCATTTTCTGGTGTCTTTGCTTGATCAAAGCACCCCAAAAAACTTGGTTCGGGCAATGATGAGGAAGCTATTCAATCCTAATCTCCTGGGTGGCATGGATGAGGTTATTTTAGCCTCTATTCTCAACTCTGGGGTGTCACGTTTGAAATACTTGGAAATGCTCAAAACTCCTAGTGCGATGGTCCAATTTTTTCCACTTCTATTGGAGCCAAAAGGAATGACACTGGTCAGGCATCGGATGGTGGTCGCAGTTGGGGTGGAGTATTTGAAAAAATCTCTTGAGCTGGTGGAGACTAAGGGTGTGGAGTGGGTGTTGGAGTTCAATGACTTCACCCATCTCAATGGCTTCCTGTGACCTTAGGCTCGTGGTGGGATGGTGCTGGTTTTTTGGATTCTGCGATCATCCATGGCTCTTGGTGGTGGTGGCTCAAAATTCATGTTGTCTTGGTGTTGGGTTCCTTTAGTTTTTTGGTGATGTTTTGGTGGTTGTCTTGGCCTCTGGAAGGCTCAAAATTAGGGTTTCATGAATATTCCTGCATTGGCAGACGATCTGTAATTTTTTGAATTTTGATTAATGCAATCTCCTATTGTTTTTGGTGGCTGTAAGTGACTGTATTGTTGGTTGTTAGCCTAGTTGTAATCTTTTTCTCTCTTTTGGCAACCTTCGTTGCCTCCTTTTTGTATTATTTGCATTGTTTCAATTAAAATATATATATATACTAAACAAAAACAATATGTATATGCAAAAAGAATGTACATTATAATCCCTATTCTCAGTATATTAGTTGAGTTTTTAATTTTATTTTTAAACTGTTTAATTATGAGAATTGTTTTTCCTATAATTGGGAATTATAATGTACATTATAATTTTATTTGAAAATAATATATATGAGATTATTTGAAATTATTTTTTACAAATTACAAATGAAAAATTATAAGTGAATTAAATAAAATAAAATAAGGACTTTTTTATAAGTATGAGCATTAATGAAGGACAGTTTGAGCTCAAATTTTAACGATGGCCTAGCATACAAAGTCAGGTATGTAGGACGACATCACTGGAGCCTTAGGAGATAAAATTTCCACAATGTGAGAGCCTTAGGAGATAAAATTTCCATAGCAATTACAATGAAGTGAAGCCCCTACAATAATTTTGTGTTGACCTACTGCATCTGGTTATCCGTCGTTTAAGTCATCACGTATGGTTAATCATTTAAATTCTCCCTATAGTTGGGCCATAATATTTTTCAATTGACTTACGTTTAAGCCATCTCGCATAAGGTGATTCAAAGGAGTGTGATAAGGTGGTAAACAACAAGAAGATAAAGCATACACCGCTATACCATTGGGAGGGTGAGAAACATATGCGGTAGAGCGGTGTACACCGCAACCCTGCATCAAGAAGTCTTGAGCAAGGCAGTAGAGTGGTAAGCATGGAAGATAAGTGGACACCGCAGTATTGCATAAAGCTATTCAAAGGAGTGTGGTAAGGTGGTAAACAACAAGAAGATAAATCATACACCACTATATCACCGAGAGGGTGAGCAACATATTCAGTAGAGCAATGTACACCACAACCCCACAACAAGAAGTCTTGAGCAAGGCAGTAGTGCGGTAAACATCAAAATGGAAGGGAAAAACACTGCCATACTACAACGGGTATAATAAGAGACGACGGTAGTATAGTGATTGTGGTATCATTACAATTTAGAGCAATAAATGCCCTCACACATGCTTCAAAATTAATTTCAAGGATTTGAGCTTGTTGGGAAACTATCCAGTGAAGAATTGGCATTAATACTGATATGACTAAATACTACGCCCTCAAAAGTAAGTGAATTTTCCTAAGACTATGCTCAGTTGAAGGAAACATACGTCTAAAGTGTCTTAAGCCTTGTTATTTCTTCAATTATGCAAATTAATTAGTTGTTAGTAAAAGAAGTAGTTTTGAAGGGTTGTCTCTTTTTGTAAAAGGCCTGAAGCTTGTTGCTTCCTATATAAATAGGAAACCAAGGCCAATTTTGAGAGGATCATCATATCAGATTCCATTTTAATTTCCGTTATAGTAGGCACTAGTAAGAAGATAGATTGCACATTCCACCCATCCATATCATATCAAAGACTTATGCTATAAATGTATATATATTTGAAACAACATAATGGAGAAGATTGCTCATAATTGTAATCTATTTTGGTGTTCAATTGTTGTGTTAAATTTCATGCTTATCTATTACTGTGTTGTCTCCAAAGTGGTTTCTTCAAGTTATTTAAATTCATAATATTTATTAGGGCACATTTGCTATTACTGTGTGATTATTTTGAGCTTATGAATGAAATAGAACATCTTATTATCAGAGATTCTCCATGACTGTGTTATCATTTTGTTATTTTTCTTATGTTTTCCATACTTATTTCTTCTTATATTTGAATGAATAGGAAACCAAGACCAATTTTGAGAGGATCATCATATCATATTCCATTTTCATTTCCGTTATAGTAGACCTTAGTAAGAAGATAGATTGTGCATTCCACCCATCCATATCATATCAAAAACTTTTGCTATAAATGTATATATATTTGAAACAACATAATGGAGAAGATTGCTCATAATTGGTAATCTATTTTGGTGTTCAATTGTTGTGTTAAACTTCATGCTTATTTGTTATTGTGTTGTCTCCAAAGTGGTTTCTTCAAGTTATTTAAATTCATAAGATTTATTAGGGCACATTTGTTATTACTATGTGATTATTTTGAGCTTATGAATGAAATAGAACATCTTATTATTAGAGATTCCCCATGACTCTATTATCATTATGTATTTTTTCTTATGTTTTCCATACTTATTTCTTCTTATATTTGAATGAATATCAATTATTGAGCCTCAATATTGTGCTTATGTGAATGAATATGCTAATACAATAAAGCATTTACTATGGATGTTTTCAATTACATGTTCAAAATTATGTTCAACATAAAAATGGAAACTATTTAAAAATAATAAAGTTAACAAAGTTGCTTGTTTAAATAATTGTGAGTTACGTGCATTAATATTTTATTAAATTTTGTGTCTTCACAAACATATGTTGATACAAAATGAATGGAAGAAGCATCCAAGTAATCGTAATTTTTTCTACCAACAATTCATACCAAAGATTGAAAAATTTAAGGATATTGCAATAGGTAATTTGTATCGACACAAATAATATTAGTGAAGCATTTCAAAGTTTGGGCCATAAAAATCATCCTTTTTTAACATGGATTGCAAATAATTCTAAAAATTTAGAAGTCTTGGTCATTAACATTATTGTCTTCTACAATGTCATCCAGTGTATCATTGCCAATGTTCATATGTTCTTTCAAGTATTTAATATTATCATCATCCTCATCTTGACCTACATCATCTTCATCATCATTGAAATTTGACTGTACACCATCTATATTGTTAGCAGATGTATTTGGATCATCATTTTCTATGCCATCCATATTGTTGTCTTCCATAACATCATCTAACTCTAGATTGTTGTCTTCTTGTGCCTAAACATATCCATCTTCAACATCATCATGGATGTCAATTTCTTCAATGTTCTCTAATCCCTCTCTCTCATTTTGTTTTCCATCATTTTTTTGCTCAATATCCACTAATGTTTTGTCAAATACATGCCTTAATCTTGGATCATAATGTATGACAAACATCCATTTTGGATCCAAAATATCTTCATAGAAAAATACCTGGACATGAATGAAATACATATATTAGAAGTATGTTATGACAATTTTATTGATTAATAAACACATGTATATATTCACAATAAACTATGAATTAATAGATTAATGATCACTATCACTTCTTGTTTGAGTTAAAGAAATACCTACTTATAATGAATTGGTAGAATATAAGGCTCCTTATCCTCTGGTAGGAACCATGAGGAATCTATAGAAAACAATCCACTATGGGTATCATGTCTTTGTGTCCTCTCAAATGCTTCATACCATCTACACTTAAAAATACAACATTTAAAAGAGCGGTAATCCAACTCAATAATTTCTTGTATTTTCCCAACATATTGTAGATTCCCTTCAATTATATCCTTATCTTTTGAGCTTGATCGACTGGATTGCTTGAAGTCAACCATGATGCCACAATCGAAGGATCGCCTCTTTACATCTTCACTTTCTACATGATAATGTCGACCATATGCCTACATTGTTGGATATTTCTTAGCCTGTGAAAGACCATTTATTTCAGTGAAAACAAATATAATGATGAATATTAAAATAGTTAATAGTATCAAAACTGTAAGGAAACAAAATTTTGTAAAATTCCTACTATACCTTTCTTTCACATCCTCTAGACATGTTGACTTCATTTTCTATTATGTTTGAATTTGTACCTACATCTTCTATTTGATTTTGAATTTGTTCAGTAACCCATTCTAGTGTGCAATCTTTGCCCCATTCCCCAAGAATATCAGTGGGAAGTGGAGTATTCTTTGGGTTCAATCTCTTAAACTGTATCCTTGCTTCTAACACTTCTCTCTTTTTATCATATAGATCAATCCATTTGTTCGTAAAGTCCATGTAGTACAGAATGAACTTGTCGAGTATAGAACTTTTTTCTACAGCTACTACATGTCAACATGTTTATTTCAAACTCTGAATGTCATGTTGCTAATTTGACAAATAAATTACAGAGTAAATTAATGATTGCAAGAAAAACAACCACATTGATTGTGAATTTACTTACTAATTTCTACTCCAACACCATTAGATTGTGGTTTTTCTCCATCAATAATATCTAATGCTCATTCTTCATCCCAGACACGTGGCCCATCTTCAAAATCCTTACCAAGGAATTCACACAAGAAGAAAAATTCTTCATTCAATACATACCCTTCAGCCATGCAACCCTCTAGATGTGCCTTTTGTCGGACATATGTATTAAGAGTTTTCATATACCTCTCAAAGAAAAACATCCACCTCATTGATATGGCACTTGCCAGTTCAATGTCATCGACTAGGTGTATAAGTAAATGGACTTGTAGGTCCATGAAACTTGTAGGGAGCTCCTTCTCAAATACACATACAATTTCTGCAATTTCCTTCTTCCACTTTGGCAATTCAGATTTTTGGATCTCCTTGGAGGTCACCCACCTAATATAAGAATATTAAATTAGTATGAACCTTTAGTCATGAATTAAAATGCAATATAATATCTCTATGTCTCTCACACATGAACATTTCATATAACCACATACCTTGTAAATGCTGACAATTGACTTATGGCATTCCTTAAGTCAATTGTAAGATAGGAATCCCCCCTAATTTCCAATGGAATGATATGCTATCAAACATATTTATGAAAAGGTCACTAGTAATTTTTTTCTCACACAACAAAATATCAAAATATATTTAGTACTTAATCAATGTTACCAATAAATTTTAAATGATGATATATAATAACTTCATTAAATTATGAAAATCATGTGTTTTAAATCCTGTGATATGTCCATCAACTGTAAAAGTTTTAGCCAATGATGATCCATAGCCAGTAGGTGTCCTTATTGAATGGATGACATTTTTTAGTTGGTCTAGCTCTTTTTTTTTCAAAATCCATGGAGCTTCTACATATGTTTCATTTTCCCTACTTGGCCACAAATGTTTTCTATCAAATTTGGTACGCGAAAGAGCAATATCTCTCCTTGAAGACAAGGTGTCCTTCTCTTTGCCTAATATATGTCAAAATATAGAATCTGGGACATTTTGGAAGATGTGCATAGGATCTAATATGTGAGATATTAATAGATCCTTCCAGTAAGGGAGCTCGTAAAATATGGATTTCCTTTTCATTCCTTCTGGCATATGAACTACAACTTATTTTGGTTCTTCAATTGAATCACCCCAATCAAAAAAATCCTCCCAAGCTTTCAATTCAACATCTTCATACTTCTTAAGCCAATCACCTGGACCCATAATCATGGGAGGGCCTTTATTTTCAACTTTTATATCAAATTAATTCTTCTGGCGATTTCTAAGCCTATGATCTAGTGGTAGAAAAAACTTGTTTGCGTAAATAAATTTATGTAGATCTTTAGAATACCACCCTTGAAATTTTTCTGCACATCTTGGACATGCAAATATCCCCTTTGTTTGAAGCCCTACAATTCAACGAGTAATGTTAATAACATCAAAAAAATAGTATAAAACTAAGTATGAAAGTTGGGATGAAAATAAATTGAGTGTAAATATGTAAATATTTTATCTTACCAAAACAAACACCAAGTCCTAGGAAATCATGAATAGTCCAACATAGCATACCATACAACATGAAGGACCTATTTGATGGAGGACGTGATATGTCATACATTCTTATGCCTTTCCATAGTAGTTGCATCTCATCAATAAAAGGCGCAAGATAAACATCCAATTTTTTAACTTGATGTTTTCCTAGAACAATGAGAGTTAGCATAAGGTGCTCCTTTCTAACACTCATCCATGGGGGAATATTGTATACTATCAATCCAACTAGCCAAACACTATAATTTGAGCTCAGGAAAGAGAATGGGCACACTCCATCAATTGAAAAACCAAACTTGATACTATGGGGTTCATCTTTGAATTTTCTTGGCCATTTTTCCTCTATGTGTTTCATTGTTTTGGAGTCAGCCAGAATTCACATGAATCCATCTTTACTCTTGTTCTTTGCATGCTAGTCCATCAATTGTGCAAGTGACTTGCAACAAAACATTCGTTGAAGTCTAGGTATAATTGGCATGTGATGTAAAACCTTCTTTGGAATTGTAGGACCTTGTACATCTATACGATATCTCTTCTCTTTGCATACAAGGAATTCTACCTTGTTCTAATATTCATCTTTGTATAAAATGCAATCACTTTTACATGAATGAATTTGCTTATATTCAATCCCCAACTCAACCAACAACAGACGTGCCTCTTTGCAAGTTGATGGCAACACATTCTCTTCAGGGAATATTTTAGTTTTTAGTGCCTTGTAAGATTGCTAGAGATTAAATAAATTGAATGTTTGACTTATGATGAACATGTTTGATATGTCAATCTATACTAGGACTGTTTATATACAATATATGGTTTTAAAATCCCCTTAAAGAAATATAAATGAAGTTGATGAATGTTTATGAATTGTGTACACCAATTGACGATGCAAAGTAAGAAATAGATTTCAACTCACTTTAGTAGGGTAGTGAATCCTTTGTCTAACCAACCAAATAGTGACTTGATTTCTAATAATATTAATGTGCATGTTAGTTGTGAGGTTCTACTTGCACCCAATTTGAACAAAGGTGTCTTCGTTGCTTGCTTGATGGAGTCTTTCAGGTTGTTACCATCAACATTACGTTGGTGGTAATTACCCCTGCTATCATCATTACTATCAGCCATATGATCATTATTGGCATCATTGTTTCCATCCCCAAAGAAACTTGTAATAATTTCATTCAATCCGTCTTCTTGTACTGCATTTTCCCTATCATGATCATCATCATTAAGGCTAGGTGGCATCTCTTCAGTGTATGCATATCTCATTAGCTCTTCAAATTTCTCAGGTGGTAGAAATCTCTTCAAACTTGCTCTTTTCGCCTTGGTATTGTTTAAAGGATGGTTTGGATCATCCCATCCAAATCTTAATAACCCAGTTGGATCATGGGTATTAGTATGTGTTTCATCAACATCTTCTACCTATCAACAAACACAAGCATTATTTAATGTTTGCCAACAATTGGATAAATCATAAATGTATTAATTTCAAAGAAATATAAGCAAATATGGCTTAAAAAATATAAATATAAATTGTATGAACATATATGCATCAATTGAATAATGGAACATTATTTTATAGACTACCTTTTTTATACAATAATTTAAATAAAACACAATTTTGACAACATAGTTTATAAAACATCAATCCACACTCATTTATTATTCTTTGGTTTTTTTCCCTTAAGAACATCCTTAGGGAGACCTTGTTCTTCCCTTTTCTTTCATGCAGGAGTGCATTTTAAGAAGGGGTAATCAATCAATAACTCATCCCCAATGGTAAGTTCCTTAATAGCCTCAACCATTATCAATCTATCAACCTCTCTTTCCATATCTCCATATTTATCATTTATAACCTCAACAAATTGAAAATTTGTTCTTACATTAGGGTCCCTTCCCTTACTACTATTTATAAATCCTGCAATATTTTTGTGTGTATGCGCGTCCATCTATATACATAAGATGACATCTATTAATTTCTTTTCCACTTTCCAATTGGAGACAATGTGTATACATATTCAAATTTAGACCATATGCTAACATGCTAGGCTTATATTCTGCTAGCCTTCTCCATTCACCATTGTAATATGATGGACCATAATATGGGATTAATCTCCTAGTGGTGTGCTCTGAATTTTTTATATGTTTAGATCCCACATGTACATTTTGGACAATAAAGAGGCCTAGATTCACTCCATGAATATTGGAGGGTCGTATCATGTAGTTGTATCTCCAAAATTGAAACACCCCATACACTCTAGGTAGTTGTTGATCACTAGGCCAAGCGCAATATAGTCGACGATCAAATGTCTCTTTGTAAATTGATCTCAAACTTAGGGGAAAGTCATCATCTCCATCACATTCATTCTCATAGGGTATGTAGTCCACCTTCCCCCTGTCTTTAAGCAAATTATGCATCTTTAAACTGGTTCTTGTTCTGTGACTTGTTTTCATCAATTCCTCATCTTCCGAGCTGGTATATTGGCACATATTTTTGTTAGATGTATCATCTGATAAATGATCATTGCCCTCTAGGCTAGAAGTCAATGATCCAAGAAACTTTAAACCAAGAACTTTATCATACAAGTATCCATTGAGAAAAAAAATAGTTATTTAAATAATATAAAACAATGTTTAAACGAAGTATACATGTTATTTATATCAAATTGGAAAATTCCTTACCACAATTACTATTGGATTTGAATCAATTATAGGAGGCATACTACTGACTACTATGAAATGTCTTTGTACAGTTGCTCGTTAGAATTGTTTCTTTCCATGACATAGAACATCCACAAACAACAATTTTCTCAAAGTATTCTTCCCATGTACTATAGTCCTGACCAACCTCTTGTTCAGTGCAATCATCTGTTGTGTCTGGAAGATCCATTGTCATATTCTCTTCCACCCACTATTTTCTATGTGATTTAATAGTTTTAGGTCCACGTCCACGTAATATATTCTTCTTTAGGTAGTTGAATGATTAGGCTCTACATTTGCTCCAATCTCCATCTAAAATAATCAACAACATGCATTAATTTATGTCAAGATTGGATAATACATTATAAATTTCAATAATACTGTGAAAAAATATGGGTGTATCACAAAATGCCATCAAATCATTTTTTCCTACGTTAAGTCAAAATTTGAGTACCTGATGTCCCGCTTCATCTATTCTGTCCTAATTTGATATGACACAATTTGTTGCCATGGCCTCGTCTCACCCCTATAATACACAACATAGTAAATAATTTTTACTAAACCAGTTATATCATTTCAATGAATATGCTATCCAAGAAAAAACCTCACTTTAGTCATAAATTTTCTCAAAGTATTCATCCCATGTACTATATTCCTAACCAACCTCTTGTTTAGTGCAATCATTTGTTGTTTCTGCATGATCTATCATATCCTCGAACACCCATTGTTTTCTACGTGATTTAACAGTTTTAGGTCCACGTCCACGTCCTCTTTTGCTAGTTGAATGCTCGGGCTCTGCATTTGCTCCAATCTGCATCTAAAATAATCAACAACATGCATTAATTTATGTCAAGATTGAATAATACATTATAAATTTCAATAATACTGTGAAAAAAGATGGACATATCACAAAATGTCATCAGATCATTTTTTCCTAAGTTAAGTCAAAATTTGAGTACTTGATGTCTGGCTTCAGTCATTGTGTCCTCATTTGACATGACATGATCTGTTGCCATGGCCTCGTCTCACCCCTATAATAAACAACATAGTAAATAATTTTTAATACACCAATTATATAATTTAAACGAATATGTTATCCAACACAAAACCTCACTTTAGACATATATTTGACATATATTTCACACTTTAGATGACTCATCTAGTTGTATAGGGGTCATTTCTAAGTTCACAGATCTAACCTCTATTAGTTTTGCACCCACAAAATTGGCATGGGATAAGGAATAGATAAAATAGGGAACCATGATTTCTCCCTTGGTACATATGAAGATGAAGTCAATTTAGGATCAATTTATTTATCAACTTCCAATAAAAATACATCATTTTGCACTGCTAGGCGCTAAATAAGGTGCATTTTTTGCTACCTTTTACATCCCAAATAGATTACATTTTTTTGGCTGGAAGGCGGCGCTAAATTAGGCACACTTTGCTACGCCGACTATAGCACTGACTACTAAATCAAGAACATGAATTTAAAACTTCACGCGTCAAGAAGGAAGAGATGACAGGAGAAAAAAGCCGTGGAAAGGAAGAGAGGAGAAAAAAGGGAAAAATGACACGAAGGAGAGCTACAAGAAAGTAGATCAGAAATTTGATTTAGTTTGCAACACCATAGGTAAGGATACAATTTGTTTTTTTCATTCCCACAAATATTTTTATTTGGATTAAATGGAGAGATTTGAAGAAAGGGTTGTGAATTTTGTTTTGTTTACATGTGAATCGTTTAAGTCTCATGTGGTTACAAAGGAGGAGGGAAAAATTGTAGACATTGCATTATTTCCTCCGCATCCAAGAGCAGTGAACACGTTTTTGAAACCCCAATGACCCAGTTCGCTTATCATTCCCATCCCAAGCTTTTTGTTTCTGATTCAATTTCTCAGACCTTCCTTCCATAAAAAAAAGTAGTTGAGTGCTTTCAAGACAAGTCGTTAAACTGCATCTACCCCACTATAGCCAGGTCTTGTGGGAACAAAGGTTGGTCAATACAATACGAGGAGATAGGGCTTTTGAGACGACAGTTGAATAATAGATCATTTCCTCAAATTTGTGAGACCTTCGGGCTTAAATTAGCTATTACTAATTTTCACTTATTCTTATACAAAACAATGAGCTCGTGGTTTCTAATTGATTGTGTGCACACATTCATTTTCTTTCTAATCAACGAATGTGACTCAAGCATGGGACCTATCTGTGTTAACTCTCAATAAAACCACACTCTGTTCCCTTTTTATCCCCCAAAGATTACCATTCTATATAGGTGCGCAAGCGTTGATTTTTTTACAATACATTTGTTTCATTTTGCATATATTTATATCCTTTCAAATATATTTATATTCTATACAGGTGCACAAGCAATTGATTCATAGGCGTTTAAATCCAGAAAGAGAGTCATTCAAGGTAAAATTTTCATACCACAAATTGGACAAAAACTTTCATACCTGACAGTGTGTACTTTGTTTTCTTCCATAGACTAGACGAAAATAATTTTCCCTAGCTCACCTCAAAATGTCAAGCAATAGAGGGAAGAGAACAAAGGGAGCAGACTCTAGCCACAATGAGGTAATTCATTGTCAATTTATAGATTTGTAAATGTTTCCCTTGTTTGTTTCATTTTTACTTTTTAGTTTTTTATTTTTAAATTTAAAAGAAATTTATTATATATATAGGGACATGTGACTGACAAAGACAAAGAGGCATTGGCTTTCATATTGGGGGCAAAGGCAGTGAACAATTTGGATGATGCACACTAGACAATGCTTTCCAGATACATAGAAAACCAATCTAGTGAAGCCCCTCAAACATTGCAAGCAAATCAATCATGTCAAAGGGAATCAATTGATTCCCCAACTAGTCCTAGATCTAGCAAAAGATCCAGGAGGAAATCAGTAATAGTAAACTCTAGGAGTGTAGAACATGGAGCAAAGGCTTCCACTATCCCACCCACTCTTGGGACATAGACTTCTTCCACCACGGCAAGTTTTCATTCTTGCATTGGCACCTACAATAAGAAGACATAATACGATTTAGTTTCAAGAGAAGTTCGAATGACAGATGCTGGAAAAGGGTTTGTGAATAGGTTGAAGGAATCATGCCTTCAATGGTTCAAAGACCATCTACATTTTCCATTCTCAAAGATACCCATACACTTGCAAAAAGTAGTTATCAATGACATGGAGACTAAATTTGGCACAAGTTGGTTTGTGAAGAAGGTAAAGCTACAAATGTCTCAAAATTGCAAGAGATTTTGGTGCAACCAAACAAAGAAGATAAAAAAAATCCCTCCCGAGCTAAGGCTCAAAAAAAGGCCAATTGATGTAAGTGTCAAAGTATGGAAAGAGCTTTTAAAAGCATATGAGAAGTCTGAAGCACAGAGAAAATCTGGTGAGGAGAGTATGCAGGTATTTGAATTTTCTCATAAGATTATATCCAATTTATTAAATGATTTTTAAATTTTATTTATGCATAGTTAAATTGAATTAGTAAATGTTTCAGGACAAGGCCTCCAAGGCTAGGCTTCAAAAACTTCGTGCCACACATCACAATGGCCAGAAAGGTTTACAGGCCTTGATCTGTAACTTTGTAAGTATATTTAATATGTTAATGATATTTTTTTAATTCCCTAGGAAAAAGTAAATGATTGCATATTAATTAGTTTAACTAGTCCATGTGCCATGTTTTGACAGGAGGAGAAATATGGCCAACATCCAAAGCAATTTGAAAAGGAAAAGTTACAATGCAAAAAGTGGGCTGATTTTTTAATCTGGATGGAGAACAAGGTATCAATAGTTGACTTTCAACAACTTAGTTGGATATTGTTGTGTTAATATGTCAATTTTCATTTGTAGTGTTGAGTTTTTTATTGATGCGTAGGATGAGTTCTAAAGTGCTTCTCTGTTGGCCCTAGATCCCACTCAATTTTCCCATTATTTCATGTTGAGGAAAAAAATATTGTTTTTCTTAAAGGGTAGTGGGTGACATTCATACCTTATTTTCATCGCATCTTTTAATTAATGAACATTTTCTTTTAATATCTCTTCAGTGTCCTCATTTAAGTTATGAGTTGTATCATTTGAGTAACTTAGTCCCATGTTGATTTGATTTATCTTCTTTTCTCTCAAACATGGTATCTCAAGGAGTGCTTCCTTGAATTCATGTTTCCATTCTACTAAGTGATCCACATGCATCTTTTCCATCCTTCCTCATGATGCTGCCATTCATTTAACATGTAAGAATGTTTTGATGCATCTTGGTAGGCATCCTATAGATCTAACACATCCTTCTAGTCTACATCACTTGGCATAGCTAACCAACCACTTCATTTTTCCATCTAATTTTAGAAAAGGTAGTAAATTCCTATCTTCCAAGTTAAAAAAACTCCATAAATAAAGAAATCAACAGTAAAAAACCTGCAACCTTATCTGATCAACATAGAGAAGCATGTAATACTAGACTTCTTAACATTCAAAAAATAAATGGAATGTCCTTAACACCAAGTAGAGCTATCCAAAAAAGCTAACTAAAAACACAAACCATGAGTGGTTTAAGTCTTATGTTATATTTTGCAAAAGTCAAAAGGGGTGGTATTTTTATGAAAAAACATTATAGAAGGAATTTGTATGCCTTTTAGAAGCTTATTTCCATAAAATCCATGTGAAAGTGGGCAAAGAGATAAAGTAAAATTTTGAATTTTGAGGATAGAAGGGAAACTCATGCGGGTTTCTTTGCAAACAAGAAGTTTCACTTGTTTTTGGGCCAAAAATCTAAAAGTTTCTCAAGTTCTAAAAGGAAAGATTCAATTTTTTACAAGGAGGCCCTTGGTTGCTACTTTTACCATTACTAAATGGATGCCATTATTGTTTTTTTCTACATTATAAAGGAATTTCTCAGAGTTTCTAGTGTATATCATGAGTTTCATTTAGCCAAAGTCAAGGAGCAACTCCATGGTAACTTTCCTGATCAATTTCAACCTTTATTTGCAAGGTTGGTTGCTTCCTTTACCTTTTTTCTACATGCCTTCATCTTCTTGGTGTTGTTTTGGCTTCATTTCTATGCTTCAAGGGAAAAAAAGATTTTTTTTTTAATAATTCAATGCATATGAATGCTTTTCATCTTTTGGAAAGCTTCATGGAAGCCATAGGCTAGGGTTTCATATTTTGTGTTTGATATCCATATTCATTTTTAGAGGTCACCTTTAGATCTATGTTGTAATAATGAGAAGTAGCAATAGGTATTAAGAGAGTTTTCATACTCAAAACACTTAAAAATGTAGCCAGTGGATAGTGTTTTCAATTCATTAAGCTTTGAAACCTAGGGTTTCAAGAATGCAACAAGGAGACAATGGTTTTATATCAGGGATGATGGTTTTGTTTCATTGCCATTGATGTCATTATGTTTGGATTTTCAAGAGGAAACAACTAACCACTAGAGGTTGATGTGACTATGCAAAAAAATGAATACATAGCCTCTTTACCAGTGCATGTGATTGATTTCCAAGTTATTGTGGATGTAAATGTTCTCCTTGAAAATGAGTTCAAGTGAATGAGTATCAAGTGACTATGAGGGTTGATGATTTTTAAGTGGTTGTGAGCATTAATGAAGTTGTTTTGTTTGAGAATATGGATGTAAATGTCACTATGAACATTGATGATATCCAGGTGGTTAAAAAAATTCAAATCTTGAATGACCCATCATTAAATGAAGGCAACAACAATCATTTGAGATTAAAAATTAAGGATTAAATAAGAATACTTGTTAATAAGTTTAGGGAGGTGTTAGCCTTGTTTTTGGTTATAATCAGTCATGCAGATGAGCAAATCAAAGGATAGAAACCATGACATAATTTACCAAAAGCTACTTTAATTTGCACTGTGGTTTGAGTTTCAAGAGATAGTGAGGAGATCCATGACAGTGAAGTACCCTATTAGGTCATGGTAAATGATAAGGTAATGAAAACAAAAACCTTGCATAGTATAAAGTATGTGATAGACTTCTTTTTGAATGCACAATGAGAGACAATCATGCAACCAAATTCCATAAAGATAAGGACAGTTGGAACCTTCAACAAGGTAAGGATGCCATGACATGAGGTATCAAGTTTGATAGGCAGGCTTCAAGGGGCAATTAGAGGTTTAAAGACGTGATTGTTCTAATGGTGCCATGATTCAAGTAGACTGTACAATGGAATGCTAAGGAAGGATGGTCATACTAAGGAACAATTAGCAAATAAAGAGAGAGCGGGGTTTCATGGGATCAACCCCCCTACACAGTTAGCTAATCATAATGTTATCATTCATAAGTGCATAATGAAGAGCAAGGGATCCCAGATGAATGAGTATGCACAACTTTAAATCATGTAAAGGCACAATCTAGTAACCTTGGTGGTGGTCAAATACTGAAGAAAATGGCAGTGACTGTTCAAGAAATTTAAGGATCATATAAGTAGGGTTTCAAACCTTATAATGCATGTAATGTAGTCTTCTAGGTTGCATAGGGTTTTAAAGGTAAAAAGAGGAATGATAAACATCTCATTAGTAGCCTTGAAAGATAGTCTCATTGATCTTGCAGTCTTTTCCATAGGAATGTGATGGTTAGCCCCTAGGTAACCATCCCAAGGTCATGATATTCAATGTTGGAGATGAATGCTTTGAAATCTAAGCCCATATTCTGTGTATAGATAGTAAACCTTGCTCAAGTTTTCACTGTCAGTGTTTGATTACAGTGTCTTGAGGTTCATGTGACAGGTAAGAGATAGTAATAGGGTTCAATGGCAAGCTTCTTCTTGCAAATATAGTTTAAGTGATGACCATGCTTAGTGCAGACCTATAGTGAGAAGATAGATTAAATGATAATGAAATCATGTCTATTGATCAAAGTAACATTAGGAGATGCTTGGTCAACAAGAAAAATTTCATATTTCTGGTGCATCGCCCCCTTCAGATTTAGGATTTCCTTTTCATGTTTCCTCTTATCCCTTTTCCTTGGGAGTTTTAGTAGTTTTAGGTGATCCATCAAGGGACCAACCCACTTCGGAGATTCATCCTCACTTTAATCCATCCACAACTAGAGGATGCTTCCATGTTACACATTATAGTTGAGTGCATACTCAACAAGGGTGCAGTTCTAAGTGATAACAGTACTTTGAAGAAACTCACAACATACTTCCATGTGATAAGATATAATTAACCAAGGCAAAGCCTTTTACCACCTTTAGTAAGAGATAATGTACTTTTCTATGGGGTGGTGATCCCTAGCTATCCATTCATAGGTAGATAGTACCAATTGTGGGCCCAAACTAAGAGTCACTCCCACCTAATTAATTTTAGGATTGTTGGTGTGTTCTTTGTGCTTTTTATTGTTTGATTAAAACCTCCCTAATTTAATTGAAATCCGTACTTCATAATTTTGAGCCTTATGTTTTTTAATCTTATGCCTTATTTTTAGCACAAGCTTTCAAAAACCAAAAACAAAAAACAAAAACAAAAAGAAATTATTCTTGATTTTTTTCTTTACCTTGTAGTAGGGTCTAAAATCCTTCCATTATTCACTATCTACAAAACTATCCTTTGTATCCAAACCAAAAAGCCACCAACCAATCCATCCAAATCATCCCACTATCCATCATGATCCAAATTTATAGCCATTCCTTCATCTTACCTTGATAACCTCCTTAGCCAAATTGAAAACCCCTTATTTGATGATGATGATGAGATTCTTGTTGATCAACTAGAGTGTGACTGCTATGACGATATTGAGAGTCTTTTGGATCAACCAGAGTATGATGCCTATGATAATAAAACCTCAAAGTATATTCGATTAAGTGTCATCCATCCATGTTCCATCAATACCAACAACCCAAAATCCCTACCCATCCATCTATTATCCATACTAATAGCCCCTAACATTCCAACCTACTTACCAACAACCCATAAGATCTAGTCATCCATCCATCTACCCTCAATTTCAAAAACTAACTAACACAACTTATACCATTAATTCCCAACAAACATCCATTAGCCATCCTCATCCCAACCTTGACAAGGGAAACCAATCTTCCATCCAAAATCTTCCTCATTATCAATTGATATATCAAATTCATATCTCACATGCATATCCCAAATCCTCATCCCCATCACCAAACCAAGAAAGTATTATAGCCTCCACCTCCTATTGTAATCCTTAATTTACTAAGACATTACAATCCACTCGATCTTAATCCAAACACCCATCTAATAAAGAAACTTTTACAGATTTTCTCCAAGGAATAATAACAATAGATTTTAAACTAAATGCATAAATAAGTTAATACCATCACACCCCATCACTAGTCCTATCCCATCCAAACATTTTTTTGACTATATGAATTCCAAACCCTTCGCATACATTAAATCCATTAAGTCTGACATCCATAAGCATAGAAGGCCCTCATCTAATCTATGTGCATAACTCAAAGAGTACCTTCACATACTAATTTCTAGCAACACAAAATGCCAATATTCCCTCATATCATCTAAAAAAATATTATGTGTCAAGAACTTGGTCAAAAGAATTCCCAAATTTTCCCTATCCTAAATCAAGATAATTTCCATGAGAAAGAGACCTTAGATCAAATGCCATTATATACCCCATATAAAATATTTGATATCCATGATAGTTCAATCTTTGATCAAGATCCATTAGATGATCATGGTATCTGAGATGAGCCAATTTTTTATCAAATATTACAATTGATCAAGAAATTCAAGATGATCCCCCCATCCACCTTTATGCCATCCATGATCATAAATGTGAACCTAATCCAATCCATACTCCAACCATATCCATTTCCCGAGATGAGAAACTTGCCTCCCTACACATAGATAGTCATATAAATGAAATGGATCACATCAAAGAAGAAGATAAAGAATATACCATAGATGACATCACATACAAAGTGATCAAGAGAAACCAAGAATGAACAAGGAGAAATCCACAGGTAGGGTCATCTACTTTTTTCAAAGTAAGATTTATTGCTAATGAGAAAATTTTGAATATTGATGGCTTTCAACTAGAGAATGATGGGTTTGCATATTTATTCCAAAACAAAAAATACCACATTGCAAAAAAAATCTATCAAATCATGTAATATCAAGGAAGAGGATTAGGCCTACACAAACAAGGAATTTTAGAACTGGTATAGTTTTATGCTAATCCTATACATCAATGTCTTGACTATTCTTCAATTGAGAAATATAATGATGTTAGTGATACTTCCATGATACTAGGGGAAACTTAATTGAATACAACCATTAAAATAGGATCCATGTGTAGTCCTTACCATAAGGTTGGTTCCAACAATCCTCTCATCCATGCTATAAATCCCTATTCCAAAATTTATAAACCCATAAATCGAAACCAACAAATACAAAATTATTACAAGGAAAAATATCAAAAGTAGTTGAATCCAAAAACAAAAAGAGAACATGAAGTCAAAATGGATCCTAAAGCAAACAAGTAAAAGCAAAGAAAAGAATCCAAATTCGATAGTTAGCCAAAATGTGGAGCCACAATAAAAGAGGTCTCCCAAATATAACAAGTTTCCACCTCCATCAAAATAGTCATGGATCCCATCATACAAGGTGTATAAAAGTGTTGGTTCCAAACACAATCATAATCCTAAGTCTAAAATCCATCATTCAACATCCCAAGTTTGGAAAATAAAAATTCCTCTATCTAAAATGTCAACTAATCCCTCCACATTTACCATCACCCATCACAATTCAACATCTCACTTAAACTCTAAAAATCATACTTCATAAAATTCAAAACTCCAAAAAAATAGTAAAAAGAAAAAATTCCCTATAGTGAAAACTATTTCTATGGTGCTTTGGGGTAGTCACCATGATGAAAACCTAGTAAATATGCATCATATTTGACAATACAAATAGAAATAATTCATCCAATAGTGAAAACCATTCTTTTATGGTGCTTTGGATAAGTCACCATGATGAAAACCTAGAAAAAATGTGTCATGCGTAAGATCAACTATCTTTGTGTACCATTACACTTGGGGGGAAGTCGTCTCATCCACCACACCTTTTTTATGATATTACCATCCATAAATTCCATAGCTTTTCCATTCATCCTCCCTACCCACTATGATTTTGATAAGAACTAGGGCACAAAATTAAAACATGATTTGGTAAAATTTTGACATTTCCATCCTTTGGTCACACACTATCCAATATCATATCATAGTCTATATAGAACTATTTAACCCATATCTTGGAGAAAGCAAGTTATTCCTAGATGGGACATAGTCTATGGAGATCACATCCTAATCCTCCATCATATAATCCTCATGTCTCCTATCCCCCACCTAACCATCCTATATCAAAGAAGTTCATCATCCTCATCGCAAGACTTGGTTCTCACTTGTCATTGGTTTTGAGCTTCCAATCCACCTATCCCAATCCTAAAATTATTCCATCCAAATGAAACAATCCTAATCCATGCAATCTAGCATGTCATCAAAAAACATCCCTTATTTTTGTTCCTAGCCTTGCTAAGAACCTTGATCCAATTTAGTTACACTATCTTCATCGGGATATGTCTTTCCCAATCCTCATATTATTTTTAGGATACATCTTTCTCATATCAACAATGCTATCATCATCATCATCAATCAATCAATCATCAATTTTCAGCTTGACTAGGGGCAAGATAAAGTTTGTCTTTGTATCTTTGTGCATGCTTGCTTACTTACTTGTGTGTAACTTTCACTATTCATTTTTCATGGTCTTGATAGTATATACCATCTCCAACATATCAAACCTATAAATAAATGCATACAAACAAAAACAAAAACAAAAAACATATACTTTTCAAATCATTAATTAACACGCTTGAAACATGCACTTTAATGAAAACCTTATAAATCTACGTCAACCTCAATAACATACAGTCAAAACTATCAGTTTCTATCATGAAAATATCCTTTTAGTCCACAACTCATCTCATCTTTTCTATTTCTTACCCGACTAAGGCATGTTATCATCTTCATCTTCATATTCTCTATTTTTTCTTCTTAGCTACTTTTCTTTTTCTTTGAAACAATGTCACTTCGAACATTGTTTCAAAGAGGGGAAAAATTAGACAATAAAAATATTCCACCTAATCATCAAACCCTAATCATCACCATGACCTTCAAAAAATTTCAAACCATCTTATTAATTAATTATCCTTATATCATAGTATTAATTAATCATTTATTAATCACCTAATCACAAATTATCATTTATTAATGAATAATATTATCATAATTTCTATTTATCCATTTACCTATTTAATTATATAATATTTTATTATCTTTAATTAAATGATAACTAATTTCTATTTTTGTCTCTTCAGTCTTCTCAGTCATCAATGCTCAATCAACTCAATCACAATTTAGAAATTTCTTCAGCCATTAGTCAACTCAATATTCAAATGGAAATACATTCCTCACATTTATCCATTAATCAAATTAAATAATACATTATTATCCTCTCATGGATTCAAAATATCAAGTTGAGTTGACTCTACAATCAGTTCAATTCACTAAAGTCTTCATCCTCATCCTCATCTCTCAATTCAATCATTCCTTCATCATTTCAAATCTCACATTTTACGAAAGTATATTCTATAAAAATAAAAATCAAAGTGTTATGCTATAGAGATTTAACATCCACATGCAAAGGAAAAACAATAGCTTTCTTATTTGAGGTGTGTAGTGAGATTGGTAAAGTATGATTAAGATTTGATTTCTTTTATGTTTTTGAATCTTTTATAATTTATTTTATTTTCAATTTCATTGTATATATAGTATGAGAAATCAGCCTTCACAAGAATAATTTATGTAAATTATAACCCTCTTAGCTCATATACAATACAATTCTCTTTAATATGGTAGTAAACTCTTGAAAATCAGTTTCTGAGTTAGGGTATATTGTATACTACAAACTACTACTGAACTACACAATCTCAATGGAATTCATCTTCTAAGATAAAAAAAATTCAAATGATCATGTGTGATTTTTATATAGTGATCCTTAGTATCTAGAGTGATCCACATCAACTAAAAGGTGGGGTAAATATTGATTCACATTGAAATGTGTAACCATTAGATGTTTAGATGGGAACCTTATAGAATGAATGCAATAAAGAATATGCAATGAATCTCAATATAGTTAATAACATAGTTTATACCATAAAAATCCTTGGGAACAATATTCTTGGGAATATACTTATATTTTGGTGTAAAGTTGCTTGAATAAGTCTTCCTTAAGGATGTGAGAAAGTCATAACTTTTGGCCAATGGTTAGTTTTGAGAAAGTGAACTCACATTAGTGTAGAATGATCTATATTGAATCTTTTTATAAATGTTAAACATATGTTGTCATTGATTTCAAAGGTGTTATTTCAAGGAGTATTGTCCTTGATGTTAAAAGGTTCGCACTATAGCGAAGATGTAATATCAATAGTTTTGTGAGAATTAAATGTAATTAGACTTGTATATCAGAGAATTTTGAGAACAACGAAGATGACTGTTGTAGTATACTTGCAATATCATGCTTGTATCTTTTTTTTTGACAGAAGTAATTTGGAAGTCTAATTTGAAATTTTAGAGGTTAGTTACTCAGGGTAGACAGATTTCTCTAGGAACATGTTCATGATCAGTTTTCCTTCCTGGATGCAAGTTTTGGTCTGCAGTTTGGAAGGAGAGTATGGATACACTTATTTTATCTTATTCCAATCTTTTTCAGGATTTATGTTTAGCCTGCACAAATTTTGAAGTGACAGAAGGGTCACTATGCTGGTTAGTTAACTAATTGATGTTCTAGAATTGTACAGCAGCGGCTTGAAGCATGTAACCTCTTGGAGATAGTGTGGGATGTTGAAATAGGTCCAAGTTAAGGTTCGTACGAAATCACATGGCATCATGTTCTTTTGGTGGAAAAAAAAATTATTTAGGACCTACATACCACACATTTCATGTAAATTTGAATTTAGGTCCATCCTATGTCAACCTGGTTAATTGCAGCCAACTAGTTGACATGAAGTGATGTTAATGTAATGTATTGTATATAATCATCATAGTTTTAGATCTCACATGACATGAATGTGGATTTGAATGTGTGTGGAAGTGTAAACTTGTGCAAGCAAGTGTAATTCAATGGTAGTTACATCTCAATCATTGTGTGCCAATATCAGAAGATCATAAAGTGTGTAGGAGAGTGTTTGAGGAAAGCTCAGATCTTGTGTAATTTATGTAATCAACATTGAAGTTCTGAAAGCTTTATATTTGTAATCTGGTAGGACTAGTTTCCTACTTATTGACTTGGTGCTCAGATATTTGTATTGGATATTGGTGTCTCTAGTAGGATAGTTTCTACAAATACAACAGGGAATTGGTGTCTCCAGTAGGTTGGTGCCTACTTCATGATTGTATCGCATTCATTATTTTTGTGAGGTTGGATTTGGATAGTAGCTCCAAGAAACTTTTCTCACTATGGTTTTTCCCATTCTGGTTTTTGCATGTATATCTAGTGTTCATTGTGTGAATGTGTGTTTCTATGTTGCTTGATTGATAGTATCTTCTTTGATTCATGATTGATGATTAATGGTTGAAGATACATGTTGAATTAAAGAGTTTTAAATAGATTTTATATATTGATTATGGATGAGTTACATGGAACTCTGAATATGGATGAGTTGCATGGAATTCTGACTGCATATAAAATGAGAATTGAAAATGAAAATCTTGCATGAAAAGAGGTTGCATTCAAGGTGTCTAAGAAGCAAGATGATTTACATTTAGAAGATGGATCAAATCCAGAAAAATAAAATTTGTCAAGAAGTTACAAAGAGGTTCTAGAAAGTATAAAGATAAGTTACATCTTTCAAATGTTTCAATTTTGGTTAAGTAGGACATTTCATGGCTAAGTGTTCATATAAGGAATCTAACAATGATGAAAAGAAGTCATTTCAAAAAGGGAAAAAGATTTAGAAAAATTAGAAAAGTTTCTTTATCAATGAGGAAGGTTATTCATCTGATGATGATGACCAAGGAACCTCTAGGAATGAAGGAGAAAGGGCTCTATTTATGGCTATGGAAGCCTTGAAGAAGATGCAAAAACAAAGTCTAGAATTGAAGATGATGCAGAAGTAGATCTTGTGGAAGATTTACTCTATGCCAACAAGGAGATCAAAAGGCTGAAGAAAAGGATTGCAAAAGAAGTGAAAGCTAAAGACAAATTATATCAAAATCTTGAGGAAAAAAAAGACAATCATTGATCTAAATGTTCAAATTGAAGAGTGAAAGAGGATTGAAGAAGTTCTGATTGAAAGACTGCTATCAAGAGACAAGGATTGTGAAAAAATTGAAGAAAAAATTTTATCGCTAAGAAAGGATCTTGAAAAGGTAAACCATCAACAGAAACTAAATTTTGGAAAAAGAACAAAGATCTTGGATCAGATAATAGAAAGCAAGATATCACCGCATATCAAAACTAGTCTTGGTTTTACTAATGAGCAAAAAAGTAAGGTGACTATATTGTGAAGTCTATTATTGAGTATCCAAAAAAGAATAACTCCATAAGTTCAAAATATGAGAAATTTGTAGCAATCAATGAAAGAAATGTGGTGAATGACAGTTTCATCCAAACACATAGGAAGAATAGAAGATCCATAAGACAAGATTCAAGAGGACAAGGATACAATACTAGGTTCTATCATTCTTTCTCTAGTTATTGATTTAATTGCAATCATTTTGGTCATAAGGTTGTGAATTGTAGAAAGGATCCTACAAGAAAAAATGATTTTGTTAGTAGAAATGCATTTTCACTATTGTACAAATTTAATATTATTTTTCACAAATGCAACAATTTTGGACATATTGCTAGAAACTATAGAAGTAATTTTGTAGTCCTCCTATACCGAATAAAAAAGGAGATAAGTTAGAATGTTAGAATAATGAAGTAGATAAAGTCTGGAAGAGGAAACTAAAGGAGCAGAGATTAGAGAAATCCATGTTGGCTTAGATTACTTTACATGCTCAAAAGGAGAAGAACCTATGGATCATTAAAAATAGATGCTCGTCATATGATCAAGGACAAGAGAAAGTTCATACACTTCAAGAAGTTTGATGGAGGATCTAGAAC
>VDFB02016145.1:0-26370 GCA_007258455.2 Sequoia sempervirens
CATAGACCTCCACAATCAATATATGAAGAGTTCAGATGGTAGTTTCTTCTTGTTATACCTATTACATTTAGGTCAACATCCTGCTAATTCATCATAATTTATCATTTTATAGGCGGAACTCTTATGTAATCCATTTCTAATCTGCTTTTATTCAATATCCAAAACAATAGCTTCCATTTCATAGAATGGAAGTACAAGTAGAAACCCACCTGTTTTCTGCGGAAGGGTTGGTTAAAACATACATCACTTTGCTTGGTCATTGAAGTGGAGTACAGCATATTTGTATATGGAAGGTTTCATAATTTATATATATATATATATATATATATATATATATATATATATATATATATATATATATATATATATATATATGATTTAAGATTTATAATTAAATGTGTATATAAATTTCAATAAAGAAAAATATTTTTAATTTTAAAAAAAATAATAATTTTAAAGAGTAGAATAAAAAAATATAATAATTAATTAATATATTCATAAAGGAAAATTAGATAAAAGCTTGAAAAGAATTGGTTTTGAAAAGATTATTTATTTTAGTTTTATTTGTCTATTTGATATTCATATCACAAATGTTCATAAACAATCTAATCATAGACAAAAAATATATTAGAATTAAAACAACACTTCATTTAATAATTTGAAAAAGAGTACAAAATATTCAATCATTTGATTTTCTCATATTAAATGTTTCTGATAAAGTACACAGAGGTTTTGAAAGGGCCCTGGTCCCTTTAATAGTCAAAGATAAAACAGATTGGCCAAACACAACAACCAATCAAGAATAACATGACAAGCATAGCCACTTAAAAAGCTAAAGCACAACAGCTCGGCAAAACAGACTGGCCAAACATAGCCAACTAGCTAGATATAGCAAGACAATAACCTCAAAAAAGCAACCAGTAGCAAGGAAGGAGCTACTAGGAAAAAACCAAGTAGAATCAGTGGCCAAAAAGAAGCTTGTTCAAGCAACAGAGCTTGAACTTAACAACAAAGCCTCTGAGGACGTATTAAACGAAACCATAATCTACTTAGACTTACATTTCTTCTTTCTCCTATTAAATGTTTATAAACTATACTAAGTTAGAATAAAAATCATTATAGTAGAAATTGCATGTTTTCTTAACTTAATACACCATAAATATTTTTTTCTTAAGAGAAGATTGAAGTTGAACAAGGTCATGTTCCTTCATATTCTCCATAAAATTAGCATGGATATAGATGTAGAAAAAATATTCACTTGTAGAAATTTGTGACATATCCACATCTAGACCATGTCTTTCAACTTCTTCAAATATCCTCCAAAAGTATCTTGGCCTTCGAGTACCATTGATAATAATAACTATATCTTTCATTCCTACCTCCATACAGACCTTGATAGAACTTGTATCTACATTTACCATCTTTCCAAAATTTTGAAATGCATTGAGATGATTTTTTCGTTGATTCAATTGATGTATTTGATCTTGTAGTTTTTTAATGTAATTGCTTGCTTCCTCTATCAACTTGCATCGATCACCCTAGAAATAAGATTAACAAAATTAGTCAAATATATATCACTTTTTCTTAGTAGAAATCAGAAATAAAAAACAAAATGATAGTCATGACAATAACAACAATAAAAACTAAATATTAAAATAATGTATTTGAAAAACATATCTTATATATGCATACCTTTTTTAAGAACCTAGATTTCTTAAATCAATCATTAAAATTAATAATATAATGCATATGTATTAAGGACTATCTTACATAATATACTACAATCAAATATTAATTGTTTTTTATTAAGTAGGGATTTTGAAAGAGCCTTGATCCATTTTATAGCAAAGGATTAAGAAAAGGGTACAACAAGAACAATAATAGCTACAAGATAAAATGACAACAAGAAATAGCTCTCATTGATAGCAAAACAATAAGGAAGAATAGGCAACAATGCTAGAAAAATAGAGAAAAACAACTCAACAAGATAGACTAGTCAACACAACAAACTAGTCAAAAACAACAACAAAGGACCACAACATAGGCATGTACTAAGGGTGGAGCTACCTACAAAATACTGAGTAGAAACAACCACCAAAGAGAACTTGTTCAGGCACTAGAGCTAGAACCCAACAACATCACTTCTAAGGGAAAATTAAATGAAACCATGACCTTCTTAGAATTATGTTTCTTCTTACTATGCACAGTTGTCCAAGAAGAATTAGAAACCGGAATTGAGATATTATGATTAAAATGGGTAGAATCTCCTTTAGAGTAACTAACTAGGTGAACAATAGGTACTTCAGGTAAAGCACCCTTTGCCAAACTTGAAACATTAGAATTCTTAATAGCCCTTTCCAAGAAGGGCAAGAGATCTCTTAACAAATTATTTTAAATATTTTAAATTTATTTTTTTAATTTATTAAAAATATGTTAAATAATAAAATCATTAGAAAATGTTATATTCTATTTTAGAATTTAACAATTGCTATTTTTATAAAAAAAAAAATAGTTTATGTATTCTAAAAATTATTTTATTTTATCTATTGTAAAATTATTTTTAAAAATATAAAAAGTGAATGAGTGGAGATTATTTGTAATCAATTTATAAAAATAAAATTAAAATATGGAAAAATAGAGTATTAGAAATAAATAAATAAAGAGGAAATGATAATTATTATTTTTGAAAAAAGGTGGTTTACACTAATAAAATTGGATACTTATCTTTTATATATAAAAATAAATTATTATTGTTAATTGTTTGAATGTTTCTTTAAGTCTTTCACTTTGGAATCATTCTAATCATCCAATATATGTGGTGTTACCCATCCATAAATTTCATAATTTGATGAAATCGTAAGAACATTTTACTTGATGGGATATTTTGCTGCAAAATTTCCTCAAAAAGAATTCTTTGTGAATGTGTTAACAAACATTGAGCCCAACATAAGGTCCAACTTGATGCTGCCTAAAATATTACCAATTTTTTTCCTTTTCTAATATTTATAAGGCTATATTTAAGCATGGATTGTGGTATTTTTAGTCATAGACACTTGAATTTTCCATTTAAAATACAAACATTCTCCATGTGCCTATTTGGCTTGAATTTGTAAGGTTGCCTCTACCTTGTTGGAGCGTTTTAACTACTATCACTATCTCAATTAGTAAATTAATGTGTGTTGAGCTTCATAGATTTTATCAAGCTTTCTTACAAAAGTGGTTGTGTTTAGAGATTATTCTTTCTAATTATTTGAAAGAGTATGTGGATATCTAGAATAGATATTTATGCAACACTTAGCATGTGCTTTACATTAATTTTTTCAGTACTTATTTTGGGTATCAATCTTCTGATAATAATATTAAAGCCTATCTTCTAGTTATTCCTCATAACAAGCCTTCATTGTAGCCTATTGAGGCTCCTCTTTTAAAATTTTCTAAAGGTTGGAATATAATTGGGAACCATAAAAATAGAGATCTGAATATTGGTGGCTCATAGGCCAAAACCCTACCTAATTCTAACCACCTAGCTACTCAAGTGAAACTAGGGGTGACTTCAAACATTCTTCAGAAGAAGAAATAAGTAGTTTTGTCTAACGGTGAGCCTTTCACTAGTTCTTAATTCTTTAGAATGCCATAGATGTAATGTATTCCATTCTCACAACCAAATAGAACAATTCATTCTCCCCATTCTCCTAGGTGTTTGATATTTTCTCATAGTCCACTAGAAGTGTTGGAGGGAGAGTAGGTTGAGAAAAAGAGATAACGTCAAACCCCAACATTCAGTTGGGTAGTTTTACTAAAGAATATTTTTTATAAAATCATTATTCCTCTCATGAAGTGTTAGATTGTGAAAAAATACCTCTTAATTCTCACTATTAATTCTTCTCTCCTAAATTATTTTAGGTCTCATGCACCTTAACAAAAAATATTTAATAAGGGATGTTCATTAGAATTTTCTACCTTTAGGTGTTCTTTTCTTACAAGAGGTCCAAATTAATAGTTTTTTACTTTATACTACTTCCCATGTTTTTGATTAAGCATGGATTTTGAAAGGGCCTCAATACCTTTTACAGCAAAGGATTTTACAATCAAAGTGTACAACTCAGTAGAATAGCCTGATAAAACAAACTAGTCAAACACAACAACTAGTCAAGAACAGTAGGATAAAATAGACTAGTAGCAAGAATAGAGCCACCAAACAAAACAAAGACAACCAAACATAGAGAAGTAGTTTAAGCACCAGAGCTTGAAACCAACAACTTTTCCTTCAAAGGAAACTCATTGAAGGTTTTTTTAGGAGTACATTTATTTTTCCTTTGCACAACTATCTAGGGAGTATCAGAAACTAAATTAGAAACAAAATCAAGATGAGCCTCAAGGGAGGCATCACTCACCATAGACTAGACAACCAAGTGTTGAACTAGAACTATAGAATTCATCAAAGAGACAACACCATCAGCAACAGGAGTCGAAAAGGTAGGAACGTCAGAGGAGGCAACACATAGTAGATAGAACATCCTTATTTTGAGCTAGAGTAATAGAATCCACTCGAGAAATAGAAACCTTAGTAGCAGATTTATTTTTTTGAGTCGAAGATGGAGGTTCTGAAGCCTCACTATTAAAATCATAGTCTGCATCAGGGTAAACAGTCAGATGTCCCCTATGAGCATTCTTCCACTAGGTGGAAGAAGAAATAGGATGAGATCCATTAGGGCAATCACGGGCCAAGTGTCCAGTAGCAAAATAGTGTCAGCAGTAGAAGGGGATACCTTCATAATCTACAATTTGAGACTAGGACTAGTCATTAACCTCAAGCACCACCTCTCCAGGTAAATCCTGAGATAAATCTACCTCCACCAAAATCCTAAGAAAGGAGGTACGAGTAAAATTCTTGGATGCATGATCCACTTTTAAAAACCCACCAAGAGCATTACCAATGCCCTCAAAAGTGAAGGAGCACTAGAAATGTAAGGAAAGATATGGAAATCTTACCCAAATAGGCATTAAATCAATAGGTTCCTTCAGAGGGTTGAAGGAATGGACCCAAGGCCTCATGGATAGTGGGTGAGAATACCATTCCCACAAACCATGATCTAAAACAACCTGTCTATCTTCAAAAGAGCTAAAACAAACAACAAAAAATCCTCTAGCGGAAGGATTAATTTCCATCATACCTTCCACAACCGAAGACCAATTTCTAGAAATCCATTGGTGCAAATCAAGAAGAGAAGGCCAAAAATAGAAAAACCTGCAAATCAGGGCAATCTTGGAAACGAATTCAATGCATTCTGAAACTTCCTTACCAAGAGAAATCATAGAAGTAGCAGCACATTTTAGAGGGTGTACAGAGCTCACCCCATCCCTTTTATTTTGAATAGCATCTATGAAAGAACTTGAAACATCACCTTTCATTTCATTAAACCCAACATGAGAGCTCATAGTTGGATGCCCATCCACAATCCCCTCCATAGAGAACTTAGAATCTACAACAGAGAAGTCTACTACAAGATTACACCTAGGCAGAGAGGTGTGAGACAAGGGAGTGGCAGAAGAGCAGGGCAAGTGGGAGTTCAAAATATTCACTGGGTGGGAAGGACTGTAGATGCGGTCCATAATGGGTAGAAAAAGTATTTCTCTCAAAATTATCATATGTTATAAAATAAATGTTTGACCTACTACTTCCCATGTTATTTGGTCAACTAGATCTAGTTTTTAGCAATCACAATGCTAGATATGCAGGGGTTGCCATGCTTCACTCTCATAGATGGATTTACTATGTAGTAGATTAATTTTTTGACCTTTCCAACAAGTTGATCTTGATCCTTGAAAATTTTGAAAACAATTCCTTTGGTATTATCAACATTTATCAAGGTTACTCTTTTCCTGACCCAAAGGATTATGAGACTTGCAGTGAGGATGAGATTGGTGAAAAACCTTGTAAAACTGGGCCTACTGCCCCCTCTACCATCATGAAAGATATTATTGATGTTGTTGAGGAGGTGTCTCCTACACCCCCTACTTTGGGATCTAAGAGAAAGAAGGATTTGAAGGAGGGTAGCCGTAAGAATTGGCTATGAGGCCCACTAGCCCTGTGCAAGAGGAGAATTTTGTTTCTTCTCCCAAGATTGGTGGCAGATAGGTTGCTTTGGATTCCCCTATTGAGGAATGGACAAGCATAATAAAAGGAGTTCGGTGGCTAAAGACATTGTTAGCTCTCTCTATAAAGTTCAATTGTCGGTGGCTAGGGCTAAAGGTAAGGAGATTTGTGGGAGCTAGGATAAGAATATTTTTTTTTAGGAGAGTAATGAGGATGTTATGGATGAGTTTAATATTGACTAGGAGGAGTTGCCTAATGTTTTGGGTATGGCTAAGGAGGGAAATATTTCCCTTTTCGCGTTGTTCAAATGGGTTTTTCATGAGCTCAATATTACTAATGTGATGGTTCGGGAGTTGTGAGAAAAGTTGGGGAAGCTCTGCAATTTTCTATATAGACTCAAGTTAACAAGTTGTACGATTCCTTAAAGATTGTTTTCAAGGAGATGTTGCAGATGAATCATATTTTTGAACAAAGAATTGTGACTTTTGAAGACCAGATGGAAAGGTTTAGCATGAAGTTGGATAAGGTTATGAGGCACGAGGCTAAGGGCCTTTCTACTCGCATTGAGAAGGATAAGAAAGGGGAGGAGGGAGCTCCTAGTGATAATGAAGGTATTGGGGAAAGGCAGATGGTGGAGGAAGCTTCGGTTAATAAGGTTGTTGGTTTGTAGGATGTTTTAGTTAAAGAGGTAAGTGTTGTGGGGCCCATTACTAGAACTCACAACAAGACCAAGATGCAAGTTGGGGTCCTTGGGAAAGAGAGTTTTGAAGTCATGGATGCACATCAGAAGACAATTGAGAGCAAAATGGAAGCTGCTAATATTTTGAAGAATATGTAGTTCTTTTTTTTTGTTCCTCCTTTTTGGTAGCTATCTTGTTGATGTTTTGTTGTGTGTTGGTTGTTGACTGATTTGTTTAGTTATTTTTTGATATAACTTGCATTTTTTTATAAAGGGTTTTGAGGCCCCTTCAAAACCTACTTTACCTCTAATAAAAAACATTTATGCTTTTTATAATGTTGTGGATAGATATTTATTATGGTCATAGGTTGTTCATTCTCTATTTCAACTTCGTTCATGGAAAAGGCTTCAATATAGTAGATATGACATATGATAAAGATGAGAATTTACATAGACTAGTCAATATGAAATGGCTGTGGAATTTTGATGTTAGGACTTCTAAGATGACTAGATGGTTTTCTTTGTGGAATAGGGTCATTAGACATACTTTTGACTTTATTAATATCTACGGCCACCAATACCTAGCCATTTTTCATCATGAATATGCAATTGATATTCTTATCCTCAACTGATAAACCATTTAGGCTCACATATTCAAATATTCCTTAATCCTCTTTGCACTTCATCACACCTCTCTTCTTTCTCACAACTTCACTCTTCTTTCCTCTACTTTCATTTCTACTTCTAAACCAACATACACTTCTCAAATTAAACTCCTTCTAGGTCCAATATAACTTTAGTTTCTCATCACATTAACATTAGAGAGACTACTATTAGAACTGCAACATTAGATTTTTCTTCTTAAGAAAATGTGGAGTCTCCCACACTGATATGCTAAGTAGTGAAACAACTGTAGTGTACAAAATGAAAATTTGTTAATGATAACTTTCTACTCTTCAACACAAAAATTCTCAAGATCCTAGATATAGTTGTCTGAATGAGTCATAATAACAAGGTTAAGAGATTAGAGTCATATCTTTTCTTGCAGTGAATTCCAGACTCAAAAACCAACACACTGGCTCAACAATAAATAATACTTCTAGTAGAGATTAGCTTCTGGTATACCAAATAAGCTTCCCATATTTTTGTCACCATGTTGACACCAATAACAACATAGGAATAACTAGATCAATATGTATACACTTCATACTCATGTTGCAAGACTCCATATTTCCAACAATTTCTTGGAAGTGGATGAAATTCTTGTTGACATAACTTGATAAATTTTCTCATTTGGTAGTTTCTATTCTCATACTTGATTGGTTAATAAAGGAACTAAAGAGGAAAATGGAAATGATGGATGGGACCCTCCTATGGTTATCTCAAACCCCACTAATGTACGGAGTAAGATAGATGATTGAGATCCCCTCCTCTCGCTACTTGTATTCTAGCCACTTGTAGGATTGTTTTATGTTTTTTTCTATTTTGCTTAATGTTGATACTCCAATTTGATTTTAGGGGTGTGTCTTTACTCAACCATATTTTTCAATGAATATGTGTAACACTATTTCTTAAATGGTAATCTTAACACTATTCATAAAAAGGGAATTCAAATGAAGGTATGCTCCTTAAAATAAATGAATTTTAATAAAATTTAAATCATGTGAATTAATAATCCTTATGTAGAAGGAGCTTCGAAATAAGGTACTAAGGAAGATAGGGGTTTTACCAAATTAGAAATATTACATGTTCAAAAAAATTATCAAAAAGATTCAAATAAAACTTTAGCTCTAAAATGTTAATTTTAGTGATCCTTTAGTTGAAAGTAAAACACTTTTAAAATATGAATAGGCTCCAAATAAAATTAGGGTTCAAATGAAGGTGGGGATATTTGAAAAAAATGAATTTTTTTTTTTTAATTTTAAATAAAGTATATCAAAAATTGTTAAAGAAAAGGATTAGAATTATGGTACTACTAAAGATATGCCTTTTTCCAAACTTTAATATTATATGTTTGGAAACCATATAAAAAATATTTGAATAAAATCCTAGTTAAGAAATGTTAATATTAGTGGTCCTTTATTTGAAAGTAAAACATTGGCCAAATTTAAATAAGATGCAAATAAATATAGGAATTCAAATGAAGGTGTGGATCTTTAAATCAATGGTTGTTTTTTTTTTCTTTTTTCTTTTTTTAAATGATGTATGTTCAATAAACTCATAGTGAAGGACCATAAAATTATGATAGAATTGAAGATAAGTTTTCTCAATTTTCAAATATTGTATGTTTGAAAACTTTATAAAAAATATTTTCAATAAAATTTTACTTAAAAATTATTGATTTTAGTGGTCCTTTATTCAAAAATAAAACACTTGAGAAATACAAATAGGCTTAAAAAAATTAGGCATTCAAATGAAGTTAAGGATCTTTAAATGAATGATGTTTTTAAATGAATGATATTATGTTGAAAAACATCATAAAAGGGAAACTTAGAATGAAGATACTAATAAAGGTAGGAATTTCTTGAAATTTGAAAAATAGCATGTTTAAAAATCCTTTGAATAAAATAAAATTAGGATTCAAATAAAATGAAGGGTTCAAATGAAGGTTGGCATATTGAAATCAATTACTTTTTAAAATTTTAAATGATGTATGTTTAAAATTTGAAAAATGGCATGTTTAAAAAACCTTTGAATAAAATAAAATTAGGATTCAAATAAAATTAGGGGTTAAAATGAAGGTTGGCATATTGAAATCAATTACTTTTTTAAATTTTAAATCATGTATGTTTAAAATCCTTTTAGAGAAGGACCTTGGAAGTAAGGTACCAACAATAATAGACCCCTTTCAATACTTTAAATATTGCATGTTGAAAATCCTTTAAAAAAAACCTTCAAATAAGCTTTTCGTTAACCTTTTTATCAAATATAAATAGGCTTATATAAGAGTAGGGGTTCAAGAGCTTCAAATGAATAACATTCTTAAAAATTCAAATGTTGTGTGTTCAAAAAATATCATAGAGAAGGACCTTAGGATGAAGGTACCAATAAAGATGGGCCTTTTTTGAAAATTTAAATATTCGATATTTCAAAACTTATCAAATATAAATAGAGTTCAAATAAAAAAGAGGTTCAAATGAAGATGGAGACCTTCAAATAAATTATTTTTTTTAATTTTAAATGATGTATTTTTAGGAACCTCACAAAGAAGGACCTTGGAATGAAAGTAACAAGCAAAAATAGACCTTCTTCCAAATTTTAAATATTAGACGTTCCAAAACCTTTTATAATTTTTTTAATAAAGTTTTAGTTAAAAAATAATAACTTGAGAGGTCTTTTATTCAAAATTAAGCTATCAAATGTAGATAAATTTAGGTGTTGGAATGAAGTTAGGATCTTCAAATGATTATCTTTTAAAAAATATATATGAAAAAATATATGTTAAAAACATCATAGACAAGGACATTTTAATGAAGATGCCAATGAAGATAGCTTTCCTTAAAACTTAAAATAGAGTTTATTTTTTAAAAATTATAAAAAAACTTAGGATTAAATTAGTTAGAAAATATTAATTTCATTGATCCAATAATTGAAATTACAGAACATATATAAAATATAAATGGGATTCAAATAAAATTATAAGTTCAAATGAAGATGGAGATTTTCTAATGAATGGCTTTTTTTTTTAAATGATGCATGTTCAAAAATCTCATAGAGGACCTCGGTATGAAGGTACTAGCAAGGATAGAACTTTTTCCAAAATTTAAATATTGAATGTTCGAAAAAATTGTATAAAATATTCAAATAAAATTTGGTTAAAAAATATTAATTTGGTGGTCTTTTATTTGAAAGTAAAATATTTCAAAAATACAAATATGCTTCAAATAAAAGTAGAGGTTCAAATGAAGGTGGTGATCTCCAAATGAATAACACTTTTTCAAAATTTTATTTAAAAACATCGTAGAAAATAACCATTCAATGAAAGTACTAACCAAACTAAGTATTTTCCCATTTTTTATTTATTGTATAGTTTAAAAATTCATAGAAAACTTTCAAATAAAATTTTAATTAGAAAATATTAACTTTAGTGATCTTTTATTTGAAATCAAAATACCTTATAAATATAAATAAATTTTGAGGTTCAAATGAAGATGGTGATTTTCAAATAAATGGCCTTTTTCAAATTTTGAATGATATATGTTAAAAAAATTCTTATAGTAAGATCTTGGAATTTATCTACGAACAATATATTTTTTCTAATTTTATATGATTGAAAATCTTATTAAGAAATCATGGAATCAAATTTTAATTAAAAAATATTAAATTCTGTTCTCCTTTATACCAAAGTAAACCGCATGTCAAATATAATAAACTAAACTTCAAATAAATGATTTTTTTCATATTTTAAGTGATATATGTTCAAAAACCTTCTAAAATAACATATTTTTTTCATATTTTAAATGATACTTATAATTTCGACAAAAAAAACAATTTTTCATCTTCACTTCAACCACAAAAAAAAAAAAAGAGAGAAAAAGAAGAAAGAAAGAAAAGAAGAAGAAGAAGAAAAAGGAATAGGAATAGAATATTGTGAGATCCCCTAACATTTATCTACAACCTGATTTCCATCATAAATACTAACAAAATCTGGACATTGCAGCATCATTTCCATCTCAGCATGAAACAGGCCAAGGTCTGATCACATAGACAATATTGAATGAAAAGAAGAAAATCTGGTTCAGTAATTACCTTTGGAAAAGGAGTTGGTATCAGGCATTCGAGTTTTGTACAGAACCGTCTGAATCGATTCCTCCTCAATTGCTCTGCAACCATTGCCCTTTCTCTTTTCCCAGCTTTAATTGAACGACTCATTCCTTCGAAGACAACGTCAGATAACGTCGCCCCTCCATTATCTGAAGAGATATTAAGCGGAGGACGAGTAGGTTTCATGGCTGAATAATATTTCGTTTCAAAGAGGCTCTACTGTGATAAAATTCTAAGATACATATGTATTCAATGTTCTTTCGGTCGAAACAGATGAGCTGGGTAACTAAAATTGATTGCTTTATATGAATGCAGACAGGTTCTTTCCCTTTCCACAGATGTGCGTAGTCGTCGTTATAGACCAGTGCACTGTGCGTTCACATTGTAGGAAACCTCCTGTCCGATAAAGAAAGTTTTGTTTGCATATGTTGTATGCGATGACGTTATTCAGCCAGGAATCGTTTTCAATTTCAAACGTTGTACAAATGGTCTGTCCCGTACAGGAACATACCGTAAATTTCGCTTTCGAAAAAAAAAATCTTTATTTAGAATATATTGTGTGCCATACTGTGAGAAATAGACCGCGAATGAGTATTCTGACGTACAGGTTGGATGGTTCAACGTGTTGCTTGAGCCGCAAGCAGGCCAGTAATTTTACGGTCACTCCTATCTGGCATATGAAAATTTTATGATGGTTTGGTCTGTTGCGCGGGTCTAAGCAACTGTGGAATTTGATGGTGATGGTCATTTTTATATGGTACATGAAAAATTATGATGGTTTGATCATTTTAGTGTCTTTTCAATTGATGTGCTAAAAAAATATAATTTGTTAATGGAAATTGTTCAATATATTAATATTAATATAAATGTTTTTTCAATTAATTTTTTTTAATTATTTTGTGGTTATATCATATTTTTAGTGGTACATTAGTTTTCTTTATATTATCTAAGTTTAAAAATAGAAAAGTTTCAATGGGCTCTTGGTCTAGAGGTGAAGTTGAAAGGTTTTAAATGAGCCCACCAAGGATCAAGTCTTGTTGAGTGTAAAGGCTCTGATGGGCCTAGAAAGAGATGAGGCGAGGATCGTGCCTCTGATGGATTTTGGCAGAATGGATACCCCTCAAACTTTGGCTCTAAGCTAAAGGGGACAACCTTGAGGGTATCTCCAACAAATAAAATAAAATAAAATAGAAAAGAAGTGTTCTAGTTTGCATTTGTTAAGGCTCGTGTCCATAAGCTCAGCCAAATGAATGTATTGATCTATTGTTAGATTTTAATTAGTGCTAAGTGGGAAAGAGATCCAAGATCCAACAAGTGAATTGGCTTAGATCTACTTTTCCCTTTTGGACTTAACATTGGAACACAAACCAACTAAGGTTTGATGATTGACTAACTACCTCAAAGGAGAGCCAATTTGCTAGGGTTTGGTTCATTTGTTGTAAAGAGGGCATATTTGATATGTGGCTTAATTAGCCTATTTGACATAAACCATAGATTTGAAAACATAATTTATTATATAGATGAAAAGGGAAAATTGCATAAACGAATACATATCTGGACATGTAGATAGAGAGGAAAATGTGCATAAAATCTAACTCTAAATCACATGGATAGGGGCAAGGGCACCCTATTAGAACTAAAAATGAGAGTTTTGAATGCTTCAGATGCTAGGACATTCATGTACAATTTTATTTTTTCTCTTCCTTAAACTATTGTTGATGATAGTTCTGAATCTAATCTACACACATGAAAGAGGGGAAAAGGTTGTGTTGTGTGTATGCTTTCTTAATTCAAACCCTAGTTTTGGTGTTTCCACCTCAATAGTAGCAATGATGATGATGGAAAAGTGTGCTTACCTTCAATCAAATAAAGGAAAAGTAAAAAATAAATAGCTTTAATAAACAAATGACAATCAATAATGTTACCTTAGGTATAAAACCCTATCAAGGTAATGTCATGTCACAAATAGTTAATAATGGATGATTGAATTGCCTTGAAGACTTGCAAGAGGTTAGTCCACATAACACAATAGATTGTTATAGCTAGCATGGGTTAGAGTAATCATGCATTAAAGCTAATAATTAATTAATTTTTAATTGATTATTAGTCTAATTAATTTCATGCACTTAAGCTAAACTTATGAGTGTTTCTTTAGTTACTAGAGATCAAGCTATTATTAGATCATTATATCTCACTATATAAGATGACAAAAATTGTCATGATCTAATCCTTTTATCATTTAGGGTTTCCTCTTATAAAGCACTCTCCTTCATTATATTATCACTAGAAGACTCTTGAAGCTTATCATTTTGTAACTTCTTTCGTGTTGAGGAAATAGCAAGATCTTATTTGCAACTCTCATGCATTGGAGGTGTTCTCATTTTATTTTTGATCTTGCATCTTGTATTTTTGAGGGTTTTCTTCAACTAGGGTTATAAGCACTTGAAATTCAAAATCTTTATTTTTTTGTAGGTTTTGGGCTTGAGCATTTTTGGTGCACTTTGCAACAAAGTAGAGCTCACCATTGTGTTCAAGAGGAAAAACCAACAAGTTTTGACTATAAATTAATCCAATTTTAATTTCAAGAGCTTCTAAAGTAATTTCTTTTTGTATAGGGGCTTATACAGTCGCAGGTATAGTGGATACCAAAATAATTTTTTAAAAATTAAAAAATATATTAAAATTATTCTGGCATTACACTATTCATAGTTGCGCTTAATTCTATTCATAACTCTTAGCACTATCAATAGTGCTAGGCTTGGCCCAGCTGGTTGATTACTAAATAGCAATGGCTTAGCCACTAGAAACTCTTGGCTCCAGCACCAGAGTGCCACTAGTGGCTAGTGCAACCACCTCTCCATCACTCAGTTGATGGCTGGGGGAGGGAATAAATATTTTTTAATATATTTTTAAAAAAAGTATGCACACTAAGGTCTTATGGTGACCAACGCCCAACCCTTGGGGGCTAATTTTGATTTTTTTTTGGATTTTTAGAAAGCATGTGAGAAAATCATGATAACTTTTCACTCAAATATCAAAATAAAGAAAACATGATATCATTAGAAAGCTAGTTCCAAGCACTATCCATTAATATCGATATTTTTCTTAGAGTTTTCTGCTAGTACATTCTATAATTCAAATCAAAGTCAAATGTGTTATTTTTAACTCATGAGCTAAGAAATTTTGACCAATTTCTCCATTTTTTACAATTCCTACTATGTTTGAAATTTCTTTCAGAGCTCTTTAGAGCTATCCATGCACTTTTACAAGATTTTTTTTAGGTAGATTTTAGTTAGTTTTTTGTGTTTTCACATTTTTTGAATTACTTGGATGTTTTAGCACATAGAAACTTTCTATTTGCATGGGATGACTTGTTCCTAGCTATTCTACATGTATTTCCAACTTTCTATCCTATTTGGGCATTTTGAGCAACTTTGCATGTAATTTCTCTTTTATAGATGCATTGAGATAAAGTTCCACTATTGTACTTTCTTTTTGGGATCTCAAACATCATGTCAAAGCTATGTTCATTCACTCATGTTTTTGGAGCTAACATTGTGATGCAGGTTTCAAGTTTTCAAGTCAATATTCAAGTATAAGATCAACATCATCAATCAAGCCATTTCATGCAAGTTTCATCCCTTCAAGGATCTCCATTCAAAGGTTTATTCAAGGGTTTGGTGAGTTGCAACATAGAAATTGTTCATTCATCATCCCTTTCATGTTTCATTATTTCAATTCAAGGTTTAATTATGAAAACGGGGTTTGACCAAGGAAAACCCCCATTCACGAAAAGAAAAAAAAAATTCCCACTTTTTTTTGTGTTGCAGGTCCTAGGTTGAAGAAAAAATGAAGAGTGGAGATCTCTAAAATGAAAAAATTGCAAAATTTGTCAAAGTTGTCAAGATCATGAAAACTCATATCTCAAATTTATTTTCTTTCATTTTCGAGTGAAACCAGTGGGAAATTACATCTCAGATCTATCTTTAGAGGATTCCAAAAATTCAATTCAAAAATATATCTGAGGACACATTTACCATTTCTTGACACTTAGTAATTAAATTTTGAAGTAAGTTTTAAGTGTCTTCCACTCATCCAAAAATACAAAATTGATTGTTTTAGTTACAAATATGCTTCATCTATATGAATTTGGTCTTAGGTTATAGATTTAAGGTTGGTTATTTACTATTTTATTTTCATCTCCCAAAAGTGGTGTTCGAACCTTACCCCTCGTCCACACACACATAAAGGAAATTGTTAGATCTTCCATAGAATTGACTCACCTAAGTGTTGAAAGTTAATTCTATTTTGGAGGATCTCATTTCTTGAATGAAATAGAAGAAGGTAGGATCATCACACCCCATTTATCCCCTTTCTATTTATGGAAAATTGGTAATAAACCACCATTCTTTTATGATTTGGTGTCAAATCTATGCCCTCTTTTTCTATGTCTCATTATGGTGAACCCAACATTTTGAACATTCTAATTTCTGATTTGGAGATCATTCAAACCCTAGATCAAGGATTTGCATAGGTATGCATTAAATTGCATTACTTTGCATCTCATTTAGGGTTTTCAAAATTGTATTAGTTTGCATTGCATATAGGGTTTAAAATTTGCATTTTGCATTGTTTAAAATATGAAAAAATCCAAAAAAAAAATTGCATGTGTATTACATTAATTTTTTATAGTGTACTTTTCATCATTCACATTCAAAAATTGAGTCAAAATTGTATTTAAAAAAGTTTCATATAGTTCATCATTTTCCATTCATTTTACTTGCATTTAGACATCAAAATTCTGGAAAATTTTGTCACAGGAGTTACAGTTTCAGACCTAGAATAGAGAACACATAAAACAACTCATAAATTGCATTTTCATTTTTTCAAACCTTAAACATAGACCCATTTTCCCATTGGTGAATGATTTCTTGAGGACCTATCAAAACCATCTTTTCTAGGCATTTTTATGGTCTTCTACACTTCCCAAATCTGTTATAAACCACTATTTCAGTATATTAATTTTTTAGAACTTATGTTTTATGCAGTAGGTCTAATCATCCATTTAATTTAGGAATTTCAAATTGGAAAAAAAAAATCATTTCAGATCTATAGAGCAATTATTACATCATGTTTTAATGTACAAAAGTCTCTTGTTATCATACTTCATGTTTTATTTTTAGATTTTGTTGAATACTCTAAGAAGTTGTGGTTACAAGCATATGAATATGAACTCCCCTCCCCTCTTTTCTTGTTTTTTGTTGATCCATCTTGCCCTATATGTGAAACTAACTTAGTGAAAGAGAATGCAACCATGGACAATCATGACAATCAATTTTTTTCTTCTCCCAATATCTCTCAAATTTGTGAAGAAGATATTTTGGTATTAGAGGAACCCATCATTGAGGGCCATGAAAATACTATTTGTTTCTCTTCTCCTACTTGGGAAAACGTTATTGAACAAGAGGATGAACTATATAAAATAACTATAATATCACTATATTTTATCAACAACTTAGAAATCTATGGATGAAAGTTACGATATTGTCTTCACCTACATTTGTATTTCTTTCTACCTACATACACATGAAGTAAAAAAATCTATCTTTTGAGGTACTTCAAAATTTAATTGGCATTTATCAATAACACTCTTGCAAGAGTAGTTACTCTCTCATGTTCCCCTTTTAAAGGTGTCAATAAATGTTTCACTCTATCATTTAACAATCTCTAAGTTTTACATCTACCATCATACATATATACCCATTAAAATATGAACTACATTTATAGGCATGATATGACATAAAAAATTATTCTTTGTATTTTTAATCATAAATTTTAAATGACATCCTTTACTAAGTAGAATTGTGTGTTTATTTTAATACTAGTAAGATATTAAATAAAAGGATTAAGTTTCTCTAACCCTTTTAAATTTATCTTTTTAACAATCACATTAGAGGATAAATTATCACTACTACCTCTATCAATGATTTCCTTGGAATATTTTCCTCTTGATTTATTTTGGAGTTAGTATTACATTTGTAGTTTAAATCAATTAAATAAATAAAGTAGAGTTTTAGTAGATAATTTATAAATAAAAGTTACGTAATAGTGGGGTTGACCCGCAGTGCAATGGTTAAGAACTTGCAAGGGTAGTAGTTGGGTTGTCTAAGGTTTGAATCCCATGGTGGATAGTGGGATTGTCATAGGGAGAAAGTAGCAACATTGGTTATGGTGGTGGCGGTTAAATGGAGATATCGGGGATGAGGTTCCCTATATGTGGTCTCAATGGTTCATATCTCTAGTCAAAAAATGTAGGGTGTTGCCCCTTAGCAATGATTTACCAAACAAAAAGAAAATTAGGTAATACTTAGTAAATAAAATAATGGTTAGTTGGGAAATTTTTCCCATAAGAAATTTGTGAATGGTTGAATATAGGAATGTAATGCTTTATATTAATTTGCATCATACACTTTAAAACAACTTAGAAATCTTAATATTATATTATATTTTATTATTTATAGCAATCATGGTTTAGTTTTTGTATAGTTTTAGTTTTTTTCTCTACCATTTTCAATTTGAGAGGTGAATCAAGTTCTATGAGCTTCTGTGGATAGTTTGGAAAAGAGACTACTCTAGTAGTGTGGGAAATCACTAATTTTTTGTGCAAGGAACATGGAGGAGAAGGAAATATATGGAGAAGATCTTTTTGTGTGTGATAGTGTGGGAAATTCATTGCATATGATATAGCATTTTCTAAATGGAAGAAATTTATTGCACATGATAGTATCCTATGCTATGTGTGGATTTTTCCATATGTAGAGTCACATGGAAGTTTTTGTGTCTTCTCTCGATGTAAAAACACTTTCACAATCTAGTATTCATTTGTTAAAAATTGGTGTATATATAAATAATAATATAAATCAACTTCAATTGGCTAGAAATGTGGTAGGAAATGACCATTTGTTTATTAAATAAAGCATTGATATCTTCAAGATTCTATAATAAAATTTACCTCCATTTGCTACTTACATTACCTAATCCTCTATTAAGATAACTTTATATAATGTTATGGATGTTGTTATCTAGATCCTGTGATTTCCCATGTTATGTTATCCTTAAAAACTATTTTATCAAACTCTACTTATATCTAGGTAGATGTGAAATTATATGTACCTCTTACAAATTCACCATATTAGAGGAATTTAAAAATGTTAAATACCCCCAATATTAAGTATTTTTATTTATAGTTAGTTTTGTCATTTTATGCATTAACTTATGGAGCATAAATATTTAATGGGAACATGCAGATTTTCCCTAATTTGTATTTCTCCAACTAGGAGTATTGTCATGTGATGTGGTTTTTCAAATAGTTCATATTTGGACTCTATTATAGATCTATGGAATCTTAATACTTGGTGTGATGTTCAAATTTTTTTGGAAGAAAATTATTGTACATTATTTTGTCTAGACTAATCCTTAGAATGGAAACATATATGTAGTGATACAATAGGAAATATAAGATTTTTATTAATGATTTTTTTCCAACCATTACTCAATATCCTAAACATATGCTATTACAAGGATACCAGATAAAGTGAACAAAAATTAGGTATGTAAAACATATATGAAAGAAATAAAAAATGTAGAATAACATAGTGCAAGTATCTTATTAGAATTTATTGAAGATGATACCAAAAAAATTATGAAGTTATATTTTTGACATGTGATTAGTCAACTCTAAAGATATATTCTTACACATTAGAGTAGAAATTGAATTGTATGATAGTGATAATGTATTCAAGAGGACAAAACCTACTCCTAACAAATGAAAATATTTAAAAATAAATTTACAATAAGTAAGAAATAATGATAGATATACATTTGTGATTTTCATTCTTAATGAGTAATTTATGAAATAATTAATGAATATATCTAGTAGTGAATTACTCGATATTAAGAGTTGTATAAGAGTGAATTTGCACCCCATGTGAAAATCCCCTTTTTGCCTTTATCCACTTTAGAAAACCAAGTTTGGAGGCTTAATCCCACTTAAGCCTGCTACTTGCATCCCACTTGGCACCTATTTTGAGCATTGGTGGAGGCGTTTCTATCAAGGACACCCAGGCAGTGCACAAATGTTTGTGTGATGCGCTTACGTCCCTAACAGATTCCCACATCTAGAGCCTACAAAGGCGTTACACTTCCCATTGGGGATCGATTTGTAGTGCCCTCCCCAGCTAACTGATTTGAATATGGCATTTTTTCTTCATCTCTCCTTCACATTCACTCCTTCCATATGTATTTCATCTTTTAACAACTTCTTCACTTCATTCACAAGCTTCACAATCTCTCCACAAGCTCTAAGTAGCTTCTTCACCATCTCTTCAATCTCCAAACACTTTACACTTCACAACAGCAACATCAACACTCCACCACTTCAATAGAGCAAGTGTGGAACAAAACACCATTGCATCAAAGGCTTGAGTTCCTCTCATTTTCTCCTCCATTAGCCTTGAGCGCTCTTTGTGGAGGTGGTAAGCTTTCACTCCTCTCCTCTATTACGTGGTTGAGTAGCATAAAATTGTTTTGTAGTGCTTTAGGTGTTCTTTACTTCATTTCTACTTTTCTCTCTACCTATCTGGTTGTCCATGGAGGTGGGAACACCAAAATGGCCCAGTATAACTGAGGCAGGCCCCTATACAGCCACAACAATTTATATCTTTCTCTTGTGTGTAGGTATTGAATACACTCACAAGCTGGAAGCTTCATCACTCACATGGTCGTAAGTATTTCCTTTCTTCTCCTCATCTTTATCATCTCTATTTCACTTAATTTCAGTCTTATTACTTCCTATTGCTTTCTTGCATTCTATAATTTCTTAGTAATTAGAGTGTAAGTAATCATTTAGCTATTTTTTGTGACATTCTCACTCTTTGTTCCGTACGAGATGCCAGCGCGCCTTTGGGATGCCAGCACGCCACGCTGTCATCCATATTTTGCTCTGACGTCCTTTGGCCAAGAGCTCGTCAGTTTTTCCAGAGAATCTCTATGACCTGCTCTTTCGGATTCTAGAACTTTCACGTTGTTCCTTGAGGTAGATTAGGGTAGTTTGCCCCGTGAGGATTTCTGAATGAAGAGAACTCATGAGTAGCAAATCCCCCTCTTCTACAAGAGCATATGGAAAGATAACAAGCCTAAATAACTCAAGAAAAATCATCCAAAAAATTTATAGTGTGACATATGTCAAATAAATTTTATATATATCATGGAGAAGGGGGGAAAAGGTGATGACCTAAATACTTGGTAAGATAGAGAAATATAGAAAGAAGTAAAATATGAAAAAAAAAACATTTTAAAGTTGAAAGTAAAGTATGAATCAAGTCATGAAGGTCAATTTAATGTTAAGATATTATATTCATTCAAAAAAATGGTGTATATTAGTGTAGACAAGATTCACCTTAGATAGTGGAAAGAATGTTAAATCCTCTATTGGTTTTCCCTTTTATTTTACAAAATAATTCTCATACATTTTAATTTTGGCACTCTTTCCAATTCTATTTTCTAGTATCTCTTAAATTTCTTTATTTCGTGGCTTTTTTATTTAATTCATCTATTATATTTCTAATATAAATTCATCTAGTTCTCTTTCATGATACTCTATAAGTATAACACATTAAAAACTACTGAAATTGTAAGATAATTTGGTAAGTCTACTTGAAATGCATTTCCTTAATCAAATTTATGAAGGATCATACAAGGTTCAAATTTATAACATGCAATTACTTCATAACCTACCATACTACTCTTCTTATGACTTATGGTTAAATATCTTAACTAAAAAATCCTCGAGACTTTATCCATACACATTATCAAAAAATGTCTTATTAATACATCTACTTGGGCGTTGCCACAATAGTGGTTTACACTTTCTGGGAGATCCTGTTTTTTGTTGAAATCACATATTTTTAGAAAATATAATGATTTAAGCCTTGAAAAGTTTCATTTAAAGGATTCCAATTGAAGAGGGTTTGATCAAACCACCTTAGACCAAGCCCCCTTGGATAGAACCCTGCTAGTTTTAAACCATACCTATAACAGAGTCTCCTTTAAACCTATCAAAATGCTGATAAAAAACCACTTTTGATTTACCTTTTGGGGGATCAAATGAATTCATTTAAAATTTATTTTTTGTAAGTATATAGCCCTTATTATAAGCTTCCAAAATAATATAATTTTAATTTAATTTAATTTGATTATTATATTTATTTTTTATTTCTTATGAATGTAGGTTTTTCACTGAAAATCAAGCTCTATGTTCTGCACGTGTGGAAAAATAGAAGATTATCAAAAAAAATTGAAAAATATGAGTGCACCAGATATTGAAGTCCTTGATCCAACAAAAAAATTGATACATACAAAAAAATTCATTTGTTATACAATCTATGTCTCAATTGTAATTATTTGACCTCTCAAAAACTTGATTAAGGAAAAAATATTGAATAAAAACACTATGAAACCAATTGAAGCACTAGATATCGTGAAGCTACAAATCTAAATTCAAAAAAATTATAATTTTATCCTTCATGGAAAAAAAATTTATGTGTTATCTACGGTGAAGCGTCACTCCTTAAAAATGGTGTTCTTGAAAAAACTAGTTTTCAAAGGAGATGGAAAAAGAAATACAATTTGATTCCAATTTTTTTTTTAAATATATATTTAGAATCTATAGACAAAATGTCACAAATCACTAGTTTTCATCATCTTCAAATTCCTCACGGTTTAGCCACTATAGGTGTCTGAAAGTGAAGATTTAGTTAGAAAAAATCAGTTCAGTGTCCAGTTTGGCCAAAAATTGTAAACCAGTATTGTGGGATCACCCACTTACTAAGTTATTATATTAGATTAAGCTTTTGGTAAAGCTAAACCCCATACACATAATTTTATTTGTCAAAAATCTCAATATATTTCCCAAAAAATTATTTACAAGTCTTATTTTTCCATCATTCTATGGGTGATACATTGATCTAGATTTCAATTTAGTATTCATTTTATCCCACAATATTCTCTAAAATGACCAAAAAAATTTACATATTTGTGAAAAATAATGATTTTTCATTAATTCATTTAATCTCATAATTTCTTTGAAAAATAAATTATCCATATGTGCATCATCCTTAGTAATTTTTACAGTATTTAAAATGATCCATCTTAGGAATCTATCAATATCCACCAAAAAAATCATTTCCTCTTTGATTTATGGATAGTCCTAATCAAATCCACATTTATATCATCAAATGGTCTCTTAGGTATAACCAATAACTGTATGAGGATATCTAAGAGGGGTGACGAAGATGAAAATTCATCCTCCATTTTTTCTCTTTGATGGTCATGTGCTTGTGCATGGTGATTTGGATTAGTATTATTCACTGTTCTTGGTCACTTTTGTTAATTCTTACTTTTAAAGTCAATTTTGGATATTGTATTAGGTTTTGTAATAGTCCTATACTTTTACCTTTAGTAATATTTTTTATATTTAAGGTTATTTGTAATATCCCCAATAAAATATGTTAAATTTGTGATAGAAATTTCTAGCAAAGAGCAAATTGGGAATAACTTATTAAACTTCATCAAAATATGCAAATATAATCCAAGAAGATGTGCAAAAATCATATGATGTTATATTACTGATTTTATCATGAAAATTACATCATATTTTTTTCACAAACAATAGATAGCAACAAACTACAATTGGAGAAAATTACATTAGAAAATTTTGAAACTAGAAACCAATACAAGCACCAAACTGATACCAAACTCTCATCATGCTCCAAACTGAAATATACTAATCTAAGCAGTAATATGTATGATGGATAATATTAGATATGATGATATTTTCTACAACCTACAACCAAACCCAAACTGAAAACAAAACACACTTCTACACTACCAAACCCCTACAATCAGGTATACTAAGACAAACACCAAAATACACCAAACTATTGAGAAACTATGATGGGATGATATCCTTTTGAAATTAAAATGGAATTACATCATTTTCCCATCATATGCATTAGAAGAACAACAACAAACAACTACAGCAAATATATCACTCAATCCACAAAATTGAAAGCCCAAACTCACTCTGAAACTAGTGCAATATCCACACAAACTCGCCCCTAAATTAATCCAAAGTTTTAAACATAAAATTACATATATGAATATTGTAATAACATCAAAATATTCTTCCCACAATAGAAATACAATCTAAAATTCAGAAATAGATACACTATGCACTCCAAACTTCACTAAACTCCTACAAATAAACTATGACAAATTACTAAACTGAAGAGCATTTGGCACAATAGAAATCTCTAGATGAAATTTCACCTAGAGACCATTGAAACCACTATCTTTGAGCCTCAATACTATTGGTTAAATAGCCTTGGATATCCTTCCTTTATTATTTTACCAGTGTCTAAAGAAATCACAAACTTGTGAAGAGAAAACAATATCTACATACATGTTGAAGTGTGTGTGGGAAATTGCAATATATTCAATTCCTTTTTCCACCAATTTGGATTCCCAAGTTGAGGAATCTTGCATGCATCGAATGTAACTCCTATCATAAAGATTCCCTATGCAACTTTCCAAGTGTTAGCAAGAATCTTGCACAAAATAAAGAAAAACAATGCTCCAAAATAACTCCTCCCCAAATTCAACACCCCATTTGGACCTATAAAAATAAATATTAAATATTTATAAATTTTTTCCCCAAAAATGATTTAATAATTTATTTTGAAAATCCAATTTACATGATTCATTCCTAGGTCTTGACTTGCTATTTCAAAAATTAGGTTTGCTAAAAATAGTAAATGCTATTTTTTAAAAAGAGACATTACATTATTATGAGATCTGGGAGTTGTAGGTTTATTTTTTATGAAGTCCTAGGAGGTCTATTATTTGTTATTTTTATTCTTGTGATGTTGATTCTTTTTATCTACAAGTTCTTTTAGATTAAAGGTTTGTTCATAATTATTGTATATCAATAGGAGAGGATATAAGGATGGGTACATAGGTTGATAGTGGAGGTTGAATGGAGGATAATTAAGTTATTAATGAGGAATTGTTGGGATGAGGTGATAATATCACTAGGTCTAAAAATAATCAATTTGTAGCGAGATTGTCTTGCAAGGAAGATTTTGATGGTAAGAGAACTAGTATATAATAGAAATAATATTTTTTAAATTTAGCAAGGAGACTATAGTTATAAGGAACTACAAACTAGAAGGAGAGGAATCCAAAAGAGGAAACAATGGTAAATTCTCTCATTTACTTGGGATTCTCTATATTTCTCCTAGTTTGGATATGATTCAAACAATCAAAAATAAACAAAATAGGTTGAAACTTTTTGTGTTATTTTTTTCTTGTCTCAATATTATTTTTTTCCTTCTTAGAGAAAGTTATTTTTTGCTAGATAGGTAATTTTTGGGAAATAAAGATTGGTGTTTATGTTAAATTTTGTAGTTTGATACTGTAGAGGAGGGGGATTGACCACTCGATGACTCTAGATCACAGAGAATCGAGAGTTGAAGGCTACCCTAATCTACCTCAACTACACAGGTGTTTAGGGAATTTCTTGGTATTAAGGATAGAGAATGACAAGCACCCTTAGTGCTTTTGTCACTCTACTAACCTGATAGTTAGGTTTGGACTAAGTGAGCAAGTTTCTGGAACTTAGAATATACCTCAGATAGATCTCTGCAAAAGGATAGCACCACAAAACAAGGCAAACAGTGTGACACATTGGCATCTCACAAGTGTGCTAGCGTTCATACAGAAGGACAAAGAAAAAGGACAGTCAAAAGTGATGGAAACCTACTAACAAGCTTATCTACTGAAGTTTTAAGTGATGGTAAAAGAAAAGAAATAAAAGAATAATTAAAATACTAAGAAAGATGCTATAACAAATGACAAGGACAAGAAAGGTAAGGATTCAACTCATCAAAGGTGCAGTTCTCCCACAAGCTCCACACAAACAAGTACCTACACATAATAGATAGTTGAAAAAATTTGGGGCTATTTCGGGGATTTCTAAAGTCAAACCCCCATTTTGGTGTTCCCACCTCCGTGGACAACCAGATAGATAGAGAAATAGAAATGTGATAAAGAAAGTATGATAGAAAGGAAACAATATCGAACACTACAAGAACCACTATGCTACTCAAATCCAACAACAGTGCAATAGTAAGTGAACAATGCCACCCTCCACCAAAGGCACTCAAGGCCAATGAGAGAGAAATACAAGCTTACAACTATGGAATAGTTGACATGGCTACAATGACTCTGAAGGAATTCTTGCAAGACACAAAGTTATAGCTTCTATGGTAGATGTGAAGAATGTTGTGATGTTGGAATTGTCAAGTTGATAGTCTAGCAAGTAGCCAAGAGATTGCAAAAGGATGCTCAAGAGTTGTCAAGAATTTTGAAGAAGATGAGATGAATCTGAAAGATGGTTTTTGAAGGTGATTTAGGAGGGAAATATTTGTTCAAATTTCTATTGAAGGGCGTAGGGGCGTTACATTTCATCGCCAATGGAGAACATAATGCCTCTACAGATTCCAGAGATAGGAATCCTATTAGGATGGCAGTGCACCGCGTAGACGTCTACATGTCACATGTGTGTCCTAGATAGAAATCCCCCCACCATCACTAAAGACAAGCTCCAAGTGGATGGAGTATGGATGGATGATGTGGAATTACATTGTCGAGATTATTTTTCTAAGGTGAAGGGTGTAAAAGGGGAACTTACAAGGGGGTTTAAAATTCATGC
>VDFB02016146.1:0-28312 GCA_007258455.2 Sequoia sempervirens
ATGTTGATAGTGTTAGTGTAGGTTTTTTTAATATTATTTTTCCTACACATTATTCGCCTTACCCAACAGGTTATAGGAGATGTGGTTCATGTGAGGACACGTGGCATAATCCATCGATTACATGTGTTGCTCCACTCACACTTGGGTGGTTGAGTTTCACACTCTCTTTTGGCCTTATATGCCACCTCACAAAACCACTCATCTGTCTCTTTTTGAGTAGGTTATGCCACCTATTTGGCATTTTCCAAGTAGGCATAACTCCCACCTAATTTGGTTATTTGGGAGTTATTACCCCTCTTGGAATTATTTGCCCATATTCTACTATATATTCTACACTCACCTCTCCCTCCTATCTAGTTCAGGTCTAGTTCAAATCTAGTCCAGATGAGTTCATATTAACTCAATCAATTCAAGGGAGAGTTGAGGCATATTGTATCATTTAGTGTGTGATAATAACATCATTTTGTTATTGCACTATATTCCTGTATTTTATCTCTTGCTGCTCTCGTGTGGAAGGTTTATTTTTGGTTTCGCGAGGTGATCACAGGTGCTTGAGTTGATCAACAACTCTTCCTGAGATAGTTCTTCTCTTGATTGCTCAATAATAATCTCAATCTCCTTCTCCAAAATTTCTAGGATTCATTAGGATTTAAATTGTGAAAATGATTTGTATTTATATGTAATTATTCTAATTTACCAAAAATCAAATGCCGATAGATGACAAATGAAATTAGAAATTCAAATAATATAATACCAACACCTACATATTTAAATTGGAGCTAAAAAGAGGTGTTATATGGCATGGGGTGCCTAGACTAGGCCTATCCTTTATGGGGCCCAAAGTGTAGGGAAAAATAATAAATGATTATTTTCATTTCCCTTGTTTGATTTTTTGAAGATGTTTATAAAAGGGTATCCAAGCACATAGGGGGCAGCTAAAACTAGTGTAAAATTATTAAGGGTAATTTTTTTTGATGCTACAAGAGGTTTTGTGGCTTCGTCAATCATTGAATGAGTTTGGTTTTCCTCCTTATAGTCACACTATTATTTTGTGTGATAATTAGAGTGTCATTTGTGCATTTGTTACAACCCAGTGGATCATCAACATACTAAGAAAATAGAGATCCACATGTACTTCATATGACAATTGATTTAGGATAATTTTCTCACCTTGGAGTACATGCCTATATAGGAGTAGGTTGCAAACATCTTCATGAAATCTTTAGCATCATCTCGTTACCTTCAATTGCAATCGATGCTTGGGGTGAAGGGAAGTTTTACTTGGGGGGTCTTCATGAGGCCTCCTTCCTTCATGTTTTTATACATACTTTCATCTCTCTTAAGGAGATGAGGTTTTCCCATGAGGTTTTCTCCTTTTCTCTAGTTATGCGAGATTTCTTTGATTATACATGGGTACCTCATTAGGCCTTGTCTTCGAGATCCATTCTTGCTTTCTTTGATTTTTGTGCATTGTATTTTTAGAGTTTTATAGCTATTTCCCAAGATACACTTAGGAGGGATGTAAAATTAATCATCCGTTAGCTACCAATTAATTAACATTTAATTAATTATTAAGCTAATTTCACTTCATGCACTTAAGCTAAACTTAGGTGCACTTTTTTCTATTACTAGAGTGAGCTATTATTAGGTCATTCTATCTCATCACATAGGATGAAGAAATTTTTCATGATTTAATGCCTTTATCATTTAGGGTTTTTTTATATAAGCACTCTCCTTAATTGTATTATTTTATTCTATAAGTACTTTTTTTTGAGGAAATAACAAATCATTATTTGTAACTTTCATGCATGGAAGGTGTTCTTGTCGACTATTTGGTCTTTCTTTGTGTGTGCTTTTTACAAATCTAAAAAATCTTGTCATACATGGCCAAGGAAGAAGGCAATAAAGATACCTAAATTTTGAAGAGACAAAGGTAGAAAAGTGATTAGAGAATGTGAAAATAGTTGGAGTGGTATGAGAATAGACATCCAATCATAGTCCATGCAATATCAAATAAGAGGGGAGGACATCCTCAACTCTTAGAAAAGCACAAGATTTAAATTGGAGATAGGAGGTTGGAACAAGAGGAAGGGGTAAGTGTTCATTAAGAGGAAATTTTATAGAATAGTTTTGGTTGAGAAAGGGATGCATTTTGTATTCGTGTGAGTTGGATTTTTCATACTTTTCTTGCTTGGTTTTTTGGTGCCCCTGAATTCACTTTAGTTTGTGCACATTTATTTATTTTTCTTTCAGAATGATATTTACCCACTAAGATTAAATCCATACAACTAGGAAGATGGAAGGGTTTATTATTGAAGGCTAGACTAGGTAAGCAATGCCGTTTACTATGCAATTTAATTAGATGTGTAACTTTTGATGATACATCATTTTAAATGTGGCTTGGAATAGGTTAGCTCTTTGGAACTCAACACTTAATGGGTAAGAGACTATGAAGGTTTGTTTATATGTTGGGATCCTCACGTTTTAACATTGTAATTTACTTTAAGCATTATAATAGTCAATAATGCAATTAGTAGTTAATACTACGTTTGGTGGAGTTAGCCCACATTGATTGTAATTTATGTCACTTTTTGTATGGGTTTTATATTGATGTTTTAAGAAAGAATATATCATCTTAGAATCACATATTGTAGTAGAGAAATATGCTTAAGGAGGTTTCTGTTTTGAAGAAGTTTGTGATTCTCATGATAATATAAGCATATTTGTATCTATTTTCTAAGCATTATGTTTTTTACATGTTTTGTTTTGTTTTATTGATGTGTGTAAGTAAGATCTTATCAATTGGTATTAGAGCACTTTATAGGGATACATTTTACAATAATTGTAAAGTATAAGGATTTCCACAATTTTCCATTATATCTTTAATTTACCTATTGGGTTATTAGTGGTTACAAAAGTAGTGGCAAAGAACATCCTTTTTCTTGCAACTATTTTTTTATACTATAAAATTGTGCACGAGGTTTTTAAATATCGACACAAGGGTTATCATTTTTGGATAAGTTATATTTTCTATGAAGGTTCTAGTGTAGTGAAGAGGGTATAAAATTTAATATCTAGACCTTACATAATCTTTATACATGACTTTGAGCTTTCATGTACCCTTAGGTATATAGAAATAGCTCCTAGTTTCGTTTGAAATATAGCCTTAGGCAACCCTTCACTATTTGTAAATTATGATGAATTAGAATGAAATTAGTCCTTGAAATATACTCATTATATCTTATAGACGCAATAATGGGATACAATGATAATCTATCCTTCGTAGTTAGTGCTCTAAAATATCAAGCTTCCATTATTTACAAATGAGATTTGTATGCCCTTGAGATCACAAACCAAACATTCCTTTTAGAAACCATACCATTTTCACAATAAATGAGTGCCAACTATGGGAATTTTTGATAGAGACTTATCGATTTATACCACATGTGACACCAATATTAATCTAATTTTTCTAGAAGGTATAATTTTTTCAAATACTTGGTAGAAAAAAAAATTATTTGGAAGTGTGGTCAATGAGTTATTGTTAGTGAGAATATGTATATTACCTAATTGGTTTACTTCTATATCCTATTCACATTATTCTAGTTAAGTTTACTTAGGGTACACATAGGATATTTATCACTTTATGTCTCACCTCAGCCTATATAACTAAGGGCCTCTCATACATCACTTGTATTGCACATGAAAATTCTATTTGCATTCTTCGGTAGGAATACAATTTATTCTTGTCATATCAATCTTCTCATTTTAGTGTACTTTCTATTAGGTCTCTAGCTATTGGGTGGCTATCTCCATAACCAAATATTACATGGTATTAGAGCACGTTGAGTATCTTTGGTTAGGATTTTTGAGAAATATTAAGTGCAAGTCTTGGTGGACCTTGAAAATTTGATTATGCTATTCTCTTGCATCAAATGATGACTTAGAAATTACTATTTTTTTGATAAAATACCATATTTTGGGGGGTTCTTCTTTGTGTCTTTGTATTTCTAGTACATATTAGAGCATGCTAGTGCAAATCTGAGCTCACCATTGAGTTTAGAGTGTCCATGAAAGTGTCTAAAAAATTTAGTTTATACTTTTGATTTGTTCAAATTGGTAATGTGAGGATAGATCTACAAGGGTTTGAAGTTGGGAAGTGGTTGCTAGATCCAAAAACTAGCTACAATTTTGGAGTACTTTAGGTTAAATTTGACCCTATCATCACATTCAAAAGGCCCAAGAACTTAAGGACCAATTATAAATTCATAAAATTTGGAGCACTTTGCCTTGAGCCATTAGAGAAAAAAAACTCCCAACTTGGCCATACAGATTGCACAATCATATAAAATATTTCGTAGAATATTTTTTGTATTATGACTTGTGCAAGCATTGCATTAGCATAGGTATGATTAAATATAATACATATTTTCTAATTTTTAAATATTTTTATTTCAACAAAAAATAATTCAAAGTCGGTCTTTCTTGCAAAAGATCTTGTCTTCCTTTGGATTTAATTATGATTGTATTGAATGGGTTATGAGTTGTGTCACTTTAGATTCCTTCTCTGTTCTCATTAATGACATACCTTCCTCTCTCTTTTCTTCTTCCAGAGGCTTGAGGCAAGGGGATCCTTTATCTCCTTACTTGTTCATCTTAATGATAGAAGATTTAGGAAGATCGTTGATGATTCATTATAGGAGTGGGTCTATCCAAAGTTGGACATGGACTCATTATCTTGACTCATATACCCATTGCAACTTGTGGTTGATACAACTTATTGAAAAATGAAAAAATTGTTTAAGTAGTTAATTTCAAGAGGGCCTTGGACATCTATTTGTCTAAATCAAGTCAATAGATAAATGAAGGAAAGTATAGCATTTTATTTTTTCAATAATCCTTTAGCTATCCAATGTGGAATTACAAATATTCAACACTTCAAGATTGGTAGCTTTCTTATTGAGTATCTGGGAATTCCTCTCTTGACTGGTAATCTTGGTAGGGAACATTAAAAGAAGATTCTCGATAAATTTCATGTGAAAGTTAGCCATTATAATTTTCATTGGATATCTTTTATTGGGAGAATGATTCTCCTAAAAAATGTTCTATAGACCCTTCCTATCTATAGATTCATGCTTTTAGTTTCTCCCAAAATTTTTCTCAAGGATTTTGATGCTTTATTGATGATATTTTTGTGGGAAGGTAATTTGGACTCACAAAAATGGTGCCTTGTGAGTTGGGACTAGATTTGTAGGCTTAAGAGAGATGGGGGCATTAGTCTCCACCAATTTGATCTTAAGTGTCACACTTTGGCAGCTAATTTTTTTTTGGAGATGTGCAAGAATCCTTCTTTCCCTTGGGATAGGATTCTAAATTTCAAATACTTGGTAGGGGTGATGGATGTCTATATCCCTCATATGGATCTAAATGGTAAAGGTTCTATGATTTGATAAACTATCAAGAAAATAAATTCACTTATTAAGAAAGGTTTATTTTGGATCACTAATAAAGGAAATAATGCTTTATTTTTGGGATAAATATTTGGATAATCATCCTCCCATATCATCCTCTTTTCCCCACTTGAAACCACTTTGAGGATTTTTTTTGAGGCGCGTCGTTCCAAAGTGGTTGAATTAATGATTCATTATCCTTTGTGAAGATATTTTTTTCAAATTTGGAAGGACCTAGAATGTTTTCCTGGAGGAGGATATGTAAAGGATAGAGACTCCTTGTATTCTATCCTAGATAATAGAACTTGTAGCTCTTTGGAGGAGTCTACAAATATATCTTGGGGTTATAATCCCAAAGGAGAGTACACAATTTATCTTAGATATCATTCTTTAGATGTGCATAAGAATGGATATATGAAGTGGCCTGAGTGGAAAAGATTTTGAACAAGTTTGGCTAGCCTAATTTTAATTTTTTATGTGGCTATTAAGTCATAATAGATGTCTAACCTAGGATAATTTTCAGAAAAGAGGGTTTCAAGGGCCTTCCTTTTGATTTTTATATAGTTCAAACAAAGAAACTACAAACCACTTATTCTTTCAATTTCCTTTCTCAAAGGAATTATGGAATCTTTGGTGGCAACTCTAGAATAGGCCCGCTATTAATGTTACCTTTTTGTATGAGATTTGGAATAGGTTGGGTCAGGCCCCTACTTTAACTTCTTTTTTGTTGATGGTTTGGGACATTGGTCTGTGTTTTTGTAAGGAAGCTAAAGTCGTGAAACAACTTCCTACACTAATCTTGAGAGGAGAATAATGCAAAAAATTTATAGATCTTTAAAAGTTACAAAAACTTAAAAAATTAAACATAAATATCATGCATACCACAACATAATGATTTATGGTCTAGATTTACTATAATAAAATATAGCTTTTTTCCTTCCAGGGGAGATTCCCTTGAGCCCCCTCTAGGACACGCTACTCTGTACCCCATCCAGGGGGATGATCCCCCTGAACCCCTCATGAGGGGGTCTAGAAAAATATTTGAAGACTACCTGAATGCCAAACTAAAAGAAAAATTTGAAGAATGTTCAAAGTTTGAACAAGAGATTGTAACTTTAAGATTAGATTTGGAGAAAGAAAAGAATCAAGAAGACAATTTCAAGAAGAGTTCCAAAATACTTGATGAGATGATTGAAAATAAGAAGGATTCTAAGGATAAAGAAGGATTAGAGTTTGAGAACAAAGAAATTTTGAAGGAAAATAAAACTCCAAAAAATGCTGAAAAGAAGAATGACAAGAAGAATAATGTCAAACAGATTCAAAACTAGAAGAAATAATTCAAAAGGCCTCATATCAGATAACCTATTGCATAAAGGTACCCATATTTTAATGGTTTAATGTTATTCCTACAATAAATTTGGACATAGAGTTGTAGAGTCTAGAAGTAGAATGAATCAAAATGTTCGATCATTTCTTGGTTAGTGCTATTAATACAATAGATTTGGTCATAGAGCTAGTGAATGTAGAAATCAAATGATGAATGGTTACAATAATGGTACAATGTTTCAATATTTCAATGGCTACTATTATACATGCAATGGGTTTGGGAATAAGGATAATGAATGCAGATCTAGAATGGCTAGAAGTAATCTTGTTCAAAAAGGTGTCATATGATACAATTACAATAAATCATAGAACATTGCTAAGCATTGCAAAAATATAAAGGTTGATCCAACAAATAAAATGGATCTGGTTGAGATGAAGAAAGATATGAGAATTATCTATAAAAAGAAGAGAATGAAGTTAAGAATGAATCTGTGCCAACTCTTTGTGTAGATGTTTCCTTTGGAAACTAGATGAATAGCTTTGGCTTAGGGGGAGCTTTAACAAAAAATCCTTAAGTCCCCCACCAAAGTTGTGGTGTTGATTCTTTCAACACACTGGTACATATGTAGATCGACATGGTTGATGTTTTGATGGTTCTTTTGGTATGAAATTTCCTATCAAGGGAAGATCTATAGAGTGATTGAAGGTGACTGTGTCAACATCATGAGGGATTTCTAGCTTTTCAACATAAGTTTGACCACTAAAATTAATGCATTTTAGGTCTTTGTAAAGGATTTTATATGTGATTTCACATATGATTAAGTCATTTTTGAATGCACATTTGAAGAGTGAAGAGTAGAGAAAAGGAAATTTGAAGCACTTGGCGTCAAGTTACCTAATTGGTGAAGTAATTCTAGTGTTGTTGGAAGCAATACTAGCAGAGAATTAAATGTATTTATCAGTATTCTATGAAACCCTAGTACTATTAATGATGTTTACTCCACAAGTGATTGATGTCTTGGAACGAACAAGACCTAAGTTCATGAAATATCCATTTAAATCCACAGAAACAAATCCAAAAGGAACATTTTTGAGGGTTCCATATGGTGTGATGCACACAGAGGATGTACAAATCTACATTCACACAAAAATGGAAGAATATGATCATCTGAAGATTGTGGAATATTGGGTAAATGATTTGATAGGAGATAATTTTGAGTTGAAGCCTAAATTCAAAAGGTTGAAAGAGAAGAAGCTGGATGTAGGGAACAACTTTCCAAATTTATACCTTGAAGATGAATGGGTCAAGTATGTGTTGAGAAAAATTCATGATAAATTTATGTGTTTGGATATGCTACATATGATCAATAAGCAAGCTATCAAGGCAGTTAGTGATTTTTGCTTGAATGGAATCGTCTCGATGATGAAGTCTATGAAGAATGATATGGTAATGAAGCTCATTGGTGCAAGATTCAACAAGCATCCCCTAATGGTGAAGGAAATTGATGATCTAATGGTTAAGTATGCATAGATGGTGATTAGATATAAGATATATTATGAAAAAGAGAGAAATCTATATTAGCTACCGCCATTCATACTACTCATTAGATGGTGAAGGAAGGTTTGGATATTGATCTATGTGAACTCCTAAGATGACAGTTGATGGAGAACCTTTAGAAGACCAAAGAATCTCGGTACCCTTTCTGGTATGGTACCCTAATTATATGATTATTGTTCTACTTTCTTAGAGAAGTTCTTGGTATAAAGAATATTGTGTTTGAACAATGTTCCTATTGAAATTCAGATTAGAGACCACTTGAGGAGGTTAGGGAACCTAAAAACCCAACATTATATGTTGTGGGGTTTATTCAAGTATTTTCAGGGTAAAATGAAAAAAAGAGAGAGGATTCCTAAAAGTTTAGTTGAGAAATACAAGAATTATGTTACTTTCATGGTTAGAAGAGATTGTTGTTTGATGGAAGCAGTGGGACCCATAATAGTTTGGATTCTAGAAATGGGAAATGAAGTGACAAAAGAAAACCAAGAGATCCATCTATGGATAGGTTTGGAACTTATGTGGATAAGTCAAGTGAAGTGCACTTGAAACAAAAAGAAAAAGAGAAAGAAAAATGTTGAAAAGATGAAGGCATAGTTGGAGGAGATTGTTGGTTCATAAAAGAGCCCTGCAGAGAAATCCAAACGCATACTTGGTCCTCTAGAGGCTACTCCTAGTACAAGAAGGTCTAATAGGACCTCTAACCCATCCCCTAATATTCCAAAGTCCTCTAGAACTAAGCCTACTAAGAGTTCAAAAAAGAAGGCTACATCTAGTGTCCCTGAGCAACAAGATGATCCTAAAAGGAGAAGAAAAGAAAATTCTAGAAGAGAGAAAAAAACTAGTTGTGAGGATGAAGAGGATATATAAGAATAAAATCCATAGTTAATCCAGAAGAAGAAGATGTATCAAGCCTCCATAGAAGAGACCAGTGAAAAGAAATAAAGAAATGACATTGTGGACACAAACAGTGAGGAAGAAGTAGAAAAGAAAAATAAAGCTTTTGTTATTAAGAAGAGAGAAAATAAATCTAGTGAAGGAGAGAAATATCCTAAAAGTAAGGGGAGGAAGAAAGAAAAGAACCCTCTGATAAGGGAATATATCCATTTGAATCTTGATGCTTTATTTAATAGCATTTCAGAATTTGGCCACTTGGAAGAGATAGCACAAATGTATCCTAAGTCTAATGATGAAGAAAAGGTGACCATTGAAGAAGCCATAGTTAAGTATATGATATCATTTGAAACTGGCTTGGATAATATTGAGGATCAATTTCTTGATGGGTTGAAGAATGTTTTAACTGCAAGAAGGTAGGAAGCAATTGAAGAAGATGTGAAAACAAAGGAATTTTCCTTAGAGAAGTTTGGTTCTTCTCTTACAACTGAGGATAGGCAAAAATTGTCTAAAGTGTTTAGTAGAAAATTTAGAACAAATTAAGGGTCAACATTCCGATGAGCAGAGATAGAGAGGACATTGAAAGGCTCAAGAATGAGACATAATAGAAGGTTACAAACCTAACAAAAGGATTGGGAATGTCTTCAGATAGTGGAATTCAAATGTATTTTGATAATTCTATCCAGGAAGTCAATGAACCTGATACTGAACAACATGAGCATGCTCCAAAACATGAGGATGAACACAAAAAGAGACAGTGAAAGGTAATGCCTCTCCAGTTGTGGAGAATATTAATAAAGAGAAGGGAGAGAATGTTCAAGAAGATGCAATGACAAAAATATCCCTTTGAATGTGGAGAATCTAGTTGCAGAGGAATAAAAGAAAGAGAGACAGGGAATCCTAGAGAAGGATGAAGCACAAAATGAATATAAACTGCCCTCTTTGGATAAGAAGATAGAAAAAAGAAGAGAAGAGGATACACAAAAGGTCCCAAATAAATTAGAGGCCTCAAATATTGAAGAATTTCCTCCTCCGGATAATGAGAAATCTATTGAAGAGAAGAAGATTGAGGAACACTCCAATAGTGATGAAAAGGAGAAAAGTGTGCAAAAGGAAGGAGAAAATACAAATATTTCTGGTGAATCCTTGGAGCCTTTGGAGATCCACTAAAGGATATACTAGATACATAGTTGCAATTTGAACCAATAGTATCTGCACAAGTCTTGCAAATTCCAATGCAACAAGGACAAGTTGATATGTCCAAGATCTCTCCCCTACAAAAAATTTAGCTTGGTGATGTTTTTCATGCCTCTACAAGGAAGGAGATACTAAAAACACACCAAAAGAGTGCATAATTGCTTGAAGTAGCAATCAAGTTGTTGCAAGAAGGAATTCTCAATGTAGCCATTGATGAATCTTTATTTGGTGTACATAAGTTAAAACTATTGAACATCTAGAATATTGAGAGGGTGGGGGGTGAATCAGTATTCCACAAATTGATAATAACATCCACTTAATCATTATTACTATTTTGACTAAATTAGCAAGAGAGAACATAAAACCAAGTCAATGCAACACACGCATGAACACCAAGATTTTTATGTGGAAACCCATAATGGGAAAAACCACAGTGAGCCTGGTTAACTCACAATATATTATATCTAGATAAAAAATATTATGGGGTTCACTGCTAGGGTTCACTATCCTTAAAAAGCTCACAACTTGAATACAAAAGATGGCTCACTGCCAAAGAATGAATTGATGGAATACACCTTCAATGTGAAAGGTTTAGTTCCATTGAAGCTTAGAATAAAAATTATTGCATTTCTCAACAAATCTATACTACTGATAAAGAATTTAAGCTATGATATTATCCTTTGTTCACTTGCTTTCACACACACACACTCACACTTTTCCTTCCTAGCTATCTCCCTTCTCTTCTTCCACACCACTTGCTTCTCTAAACACTTCCTTATATATATAAAAAAGCATATATTATTCATCAATTAGGTTGGCCTAATTAGATGACCAAAAAATAACCAAAACCTTTCTTCATCGACACCATATAGGATTTAACATTTTATCCATGTAGCACATTATGCCAAGTTAGCTATTAGTCTTCATAATATATTACATTCGCTGTGTCAACCAAGACTAAAAAAAAAAATTATTCAAACCAACAAATAATCCTCAAAGAAAACACCTTCTAGATTTGAGAATACATTAATTTCCCATCATACTACTAGTAAATAGACTGTTAGCACAACTATAGTATAAGAATGTTCACCTTAGTAGAATGCAGAGTCTTCCATATAGTACACCACACATAGAACAATAGTAGGATATAGAGTTTAACTCTATCAGAGATAACTTTCTATTCATAGATAAAAGAACATCTCAAGATCCAAGAAAAAGTAGTCTGAATGAGTCAATAAAACATGGTTAGGAGATTAGATTCATATCAGATCTTGCGATGAGTTCTGGACTCAAATACCAACATATTGATTCATCACAGAGGAGTGTTACTGGTAGAGAACAACTTCTGGTAAACCAAGAAAACTTCCCATATAATCAACACCATGTAGTTATTACCATGTTGACATCAATGAAAACATAGAAACAACCAGCAAAACCATCCATACTTCATGCTCATATTGCAAGGCTTTCAACAAAATATTTTTTGTTAAATTATTTCAAAGATTATTTTGCAAGTTAGAAGAAAAGATAAAAAAGACGAATGGAAAAGAGGATCAATGACAAGAGATTGGAAGATGCTTCTGACAAGTGTGTTGTTTCACATGGTAAGTTGCAAAGAAACTTAAAAGATATTTAAAATTATGTGGAAGGAGCTAAGGTTCTATTTAAATTTTATTTAAAATGGCCTAATTCCACAAGGAGCATTAAGGATCAAATGGAATCAATAGAGTCACATATTACTCAAGCCTCCAATGTCTATGATTTAGTCAATGATGTAGATGGTGTAACAAGGATAGAAATAGAAAATATGAATGGAAAATTCTTCCAAATTTAAGAACAAAAAGAGAAAATCATTATTTAGTATAGTTAGCTTAGAGGCTTGGTGAGTGCAAAGCTTACATCCTTGACATGAGTACTTACTAGTGTTGAGAAGATGTTACAAGAGAATCTAGTTCCCAGTTCTCTAAATGAAGGAGAATATATCCTTATGTAGTTTGAGGGTCAATGAAGTTTACTTGCCTTCGCTAAGAAGGATTGAGAGTTAACAAAGAAGGATTGGGAAGCACATCTAGCAAAATTGAAGGTGTCTAATCAGGACAGTTTTCCCTCGACAAGGTAAGTTGTACATTTTTTTTTCTTTGAGTAGATAGCTTTCCTAATTACATGTACATATGCAGAAGTAGTGGATAATGTTACAGTACATTTTTGGTCATTTTTGATGGATAATTTTTTTAAGAGGAGCCACTTTAATGTAAATTATTGAAGAAGTATTGAGTATAGGAGTAAAAATAGTAAGGGGAAGTTATACTCATGTATATACATATATATCTACAAAGGGGGAGAATAGTTGAAGTAGTATGAGAAGTTTGATACTGTGAGCCCTTTTCCGTTGATGTCAAAGGGGAGTAGTTTGAGAGTTTTTGAGAATGTGTTTCCATCAATGACAAAGGGGGAGATTGTTGGAAGTTTGTTTGTCATTCATAAGATTGATGTATGTATGACATATGATGTTAATATGGTGTTTTCATTGATGTCAACATTGATGCATTGATGTATAAATGATGCTTATGAGCATGATTGAATATGGTGTTGTCAGTGATGTTATCCCATTGAATAGTTGTATAAGTGTTGGTCCAAAGATGACCAAATGTTTTGGATAATTATCTAAGTCCTGGTGTGTATTTTTAGTGTTGAGTGAACTAGTCATGTAGTCCACATTTCTCCGCTATAAAGAATCCTATTATGTAGTTTTAAAGTAATGTTGGTGTCTGTTGGAAGAATCTAAATCCATATTTTCAAGCCTTGAAGTTTTCTACAAATGAAGTTAGAGTTGACAAAGTATTAGACTTGGAAATGTTAGAGTCATAGTGGCATAGTACATGATTGGAATACTCTGTATTCCACCACGAATGAGTATTTTGTTGTGTATGATCGAAGTGGAAAGTGTTTTGTTTTGAATAAGACAACTGAGAGGGGGGTGAATCAATTTTAACAAAATTAAACCTTTAAATCATTCATCATAACTAATCCTTAACATTGCTTAAATGATTAAACATTACTTGTGCAAGTGCAAAAATTGGAAACCATCACACAAACACAACACCATATTTATATGGTAAACCTAATGAGAGAAAAACCACAGTGAGGATTAACTCACACTATAGAGAATATCAAAACTGATTACAAAGGCTCATCATTTCTTGAGAAAAAAGGTTCACTGCCAAAACAAGGACTCACTGTTTGGATCAAGACTCATTGTCCAATAGGGCTAACAACCCAGAGGGCTCACTGCCATAGAGATACAAAGAAGATAGAATAGATATGTTATAGAGAGAAGACAATATCAATGCAAAATAGAAATCCACCACAATTTTCTCAACCACTTGTAGACATACATGAATGATAGAGTACACCTTCAACTCACTGCATCTGAAAACTCAACATTTAGGATTCACACTGATCTTCCAAAATTTTACACACACTCATTGATTTGCATCAATATTGCATCTATCTGCTCTATTTATTTGCACTTATCTCTCTTCTATTTTTCACCACTAACTCATTTTATATTTATACCATCTTCAAATTTGAAACATGTCCAAAGTTGAGCATCCAACATTAAATTAAAATTAGGTCAGCACCAAAACATCCTAGGGTGGAATTAGAATGAGGGTGACCCAAACACATACTTGATAAGGACCCAAATAGATCCAACATGCTTCATCAAATTCAAAGATAGTGTTCAATACAAGGTCGACCAAACTAGTGTAAAACACATAGAAAAATTAAGCACGATGCTTCCAGATACTAAAATTATCTTCAACATGATAAAATCAACTCAACTCTAGAACCACAAGTCATAAGAATTCAACAAAGAGAAATCTAGACTAGCAAAATTTCTCTTAGACCTCAACCAAAAACACAGAAAACCACAGTTCACAACTGGTGAACACAACTCACACTGTAAAATGAATTAGCAACCAAAATTTGGATATAGGAGCTTTCAACAACCATGATAAACATATATGAACCACATAAAAATAGGAGAAAGTCCCAGAGAAAAACCTGGAGCAACCACTTAACACTACAATCTTTCTTCAATACAATTTTCTCAATATCCTTGACATATACATCCAATAACCTACAACCATGAAATCAATGACAATAGAAACCAGTTGATAACCAATTGAATAGTTGAAAGCAATGACAACACTTTCATTCTTTTTATTCTTGCAACATTTTGGCGGTTCATGTGTTGAGTTTTGAGTGAACAATTGGTTCATTCTCATATTACTTCACTAATTTTTCTATCCAATGTTGACCTAAGTATTTTGGCAGTCATGTCAAGTTGAGTTGTGTATGGAGTGGCATCCTAAGAGTAATTATAGGTCATGCTGACCTATTTTGATGTGTCACATGTTTTTTCTTATTTTGTGAAGTGTGTGTGGTTGTGCTTTGAGCCAATAGGTTATTGTGTTACATGACCCATCAAATTAGGCCAACCTAATTGATATTTTTTTGGTTGTGATATATACACAAGGTTGATTTGTTGTGTGAGTGTGGTGAATGGTGTGTGTAGAGTGTATGGTGTGATATTTTGTGCAGAGAAGTGTAAATTAAAATTATGGTGAAGTATGAAGTGTGTTAAGTCAATTTTTTGAGCCTAATTAGAACTATCTTTAGTATGTCATAGATGAATTGTACATAATCATTTCAATCTCTGGTAGTAAGCAATGAGCCATTTCCATTATCTCTGGATAGTGAGTCCTCTAGATAGTGAGTCTACTTGGTCGTGAGCCATTATTTAATACCTTGTAATCAATTATAATATATTGTGAGCTAATCCTCACTGTGTTTTTCCCTTTTTGGGTTTTCCACATTAATTTGGTGTTCTTGTGTTCTTTAATGTGATGCATTCTTTCTATGTTCCTTTGCATTACTACAAGTTTAATATAATGCATTGAGTGAATGTTTAAAGTTGACAAAGTTAATGAATTTTAGTGAATACTGATTCACCCCCTTCTCAATATTCTTGGTGTTTAACAAGATTGAGATGAGTTAGTAATGAGTCTAGTTATTAGTTAGCTTTCTAATTTTTTTATGCATACTCATAGACATTTCTAGACAGTTATCTCATACATATTCCTAAAATTTACTACCTTTAATGCTCATTATGAAAACTTGAACTTGATTTGAAGTATATGAAAATATGGTTATAATGTGATAGTTATTATATAATTAATGTGTGGATATGTATGAATTACAATGAATATCTGTGCTTAAGATATGGTTATTAGTATTGTGTAGATGTTGTATGAACTAAATCTTTGTAGCCAAGGAGCTAGAGGAGGTAAACTATAGCTTGCAACAACTGGGAGGTGCAACTCATAGCCAAAGGAGTTTCTAGACATTGATGCGGGGGAGGTTCCTGAATAAGCTTGCTGAGTGCAACAAATGAAAAAATAGAGGCACTTATTAAGGATGATTGTGCAACATCATGACATTTAATAAAGAAATTGGAGAATAACTCTATTATAGTAGGGAGTCTAACGTGACTATTTCAATAGTCCATGTTCTAGTTCTTGTTGCAACAAAGTTGTAGTTCCATTTGGACTCTTCTTCCTTTTTTAGTTATAGTTTAGTTTCTTATAATTTATCACACTCTGTTATGTAGGGAGTGATAATTCATGATTTTAGTTTAAATTCCTTATTTCAATAAATTCCCCCATGCCTATATGTATTGTTCAATGTTTGAGGCATTAGTTAAGTTGGTTAATTATTCAACAATAGATATAGCAATAAGATACTTTCAGTTAGGTTCTTGTTTTTAACAATAGATAATGTTTACGATCTTTTGAATAAGATATTTCAACAGAAACTTGGATTGTCATATTTTGAGTTATGCAATGAATGGTTTTTCATTATTGTCATGATTATGTTAATTTGAAGAACTAGATTTGGGTTAAACCTATGGAGACAGTCACTTGAGAAAGGGCCACTCAAGGTAACTATTCCCCACTTCATCTCTTATACATTTATTTTTGCTGTAGTAGTTACTCCATGAATGCATGTTGTATTAATTAGATTCCTTATGTTACAATTATGAATGAATTCACAAACAAGTATTGTATTACATTCATGCTTTAGTTTGCTTCAATCTGTTGTACTCTGGAGTGTAGGTTTAATTAATGGTGATGGTTAATTCTAAGATTCATTTCTTGATAGTGAACTAGTCATAGTCTTTAATTGTAGGCACTTGTAGCAATAGTGCAACATTACTTCTTTTACTGTTATATAGTTTATGATTTTTCAAAATGTGTAAATGCCTATGCTAGGATGAGATAGGTAGTCTTGAGTATTTGGAAGCACATGTAGTTCCAACATCATCACAAGCTTACATTATCCCTAATTGATAATTTAATGGTCTTTCCAAGGGTTTAGTGGACTGTTTGGATTAAGCTTTCCCTTGAATTGTGTGCTTAACACCAAGTTTGCTGGAAATTAGTAGGGATTCTATAGTTGGGTCATGATAAATCTCAGATGCTTTTGAAGATTCTTCATGAGTATCAAAGAAATCAAATCTAGTTGGATGGGTTTGAGGATTAGAATTGATGATCAATTTTGGGGTGATTTCATATCCTTTTCCAATTGGATCTAAGGAATCATTGGTGGGTTCTCTTTCTGATGTTTATGGCTATGGTCATGTAGAAATCATGCAAGTGCTCCTATATGTAAGTTTTTTTTTAACATAATATAATTTTATTTTTTCCCCCAAAAAAATAAAATAAAATCCAAATCCCTTCATAGGGTATTGTGCAAACCTTGTGTACAAATTATGCTAGTACCAATTGTTATGCCTTGCATAACCACCCCACTTTGATCTGGATCAAAATGGGTCCCCCTTTTCTTTTGGTTTCTTTGCCTTTGTTATTTGTTTTGCTTTTGGGTGCTCTTCTGTTTCTCCATGTTTTATCTTTTGTTTTGTTTGATCTAATTTTGGTTCTGCCTCAGTTGGAATTTGGGTTTTCTCCTTTGTTCAGGATTTTCCACCCAATCTAGATTTTCCTGGATCTTGCTCAAGCTCCTGGCCTAGTGCTTTTGTTTGGGGATTTTTGGTCTTCATGGAATTATGTGTCGATTGGATTTTCCCGAAATCCTCGAGGCCTCCGAGCAACGTTGTTCTTCCCGGATTTCCTCTTGGTCCGGATTTTTGCGGTTTTCTGTCTCCTCTAGATTTTCCTAAAATCTGTTGTTCCCTATTTGTTCCGGATTTGTTGGGATGTATTCTCCTTCGCGGAATTCCGTCTCGCACGGATTTTCTTGGAATTTGGTGAAATGTGAAGAAATGTGGGGTAGTAGGGCTAGTTAGCAAATGATGTTGCATTTTATGTTTCCTTTATGCTATTTTGAGGTCTCACATGCTGTTCCTTGATTGATAATGATCGGATTAACTTTCTAATGGGTGTTTTCATGTTTATTCCATGGAATCCGCCTAACTCAGAATTCTCTAAAATTCCTCCCTGGCTTGGATTCCGCGGGTTGGCTTGAAACCCGAACTGTTTGTATGATCATTTTGTTTGAAAATTTAACGGTACCCTACTGCCATAGGAGTCATTTTAATGATGATTTTGGTTATTTAACTTCTATTTATGTGGTCTTTATTGTGATCTTCCCTGTTGAATGCAGAATTAAATCACATACAGGATGATATTTGTTAGGGTAGCTTAGTTGGGGTGCATGCTTCAGTCTAGTTGGTCATGAAAATCCGCTAAGAAAAAGGTCGGCAAGAATTTCTAGGCTCTTACCGACTGGTGGCTTGGCTATGACTGTTCAAAATCAAAAGAATCAGGGTACTCCCCACTGTGCATCTTCATTAGTGTAGGGTTATCATGGTCTCCTCAACCCATTGTTTGTTTGGTTCAAATCTGCATTTATGGTGCCTATTGGCAAGTCCCCAGAGATGTCACCGTGATAAAAAATCATATGCAGGCATCTATCACCAAGACAGGCATCATCGTCTTGGCGACATGGAAATTCCTATCCGCATGAGCGGTTTCCTTCAGAAAGAAGTCTCGGCAAGATCTTCGGCTCTCATCGACTGGCTGCAGGGGGATTTATCTATCGGCCAAAGTTTTCTCTTCACCAAGAAGTCTTAGTGAAAGCTTCATGTCTTGCCAATTAGCAACAAGTTATATCTTTGGTGGAGTCATCTTCATTAGCGTATGGTCTAGGAAAAGTCTCCATGTCTCGCCGACCGCTCTCAAGAAGATCCCTTCGGCATAAGGTGTTATCCTCGCCAAGAAGTCTCAGCGAGTGCATGAGGTCTTGCCGATAAGCAAAGAGGGTTTAACACTTCGGTGGGAGTTTATCTTTGGAGAGATGTCTCCTAGAAAGGGTTCATGTCTTATCGACTACCAGTCAATAGGGAGAAGGCTTCGGCGAGAGATATTGAGTTCGGGGTGGCATCTTGGCAAAAGCCTATGGTCACACCGACACAATGCTAAGGGTTTTCAAAGGTGGTCTTTGGTGAGAAAATCAGTATGCCACAGTGACAACAGGATGAATTAGTAGGGTTCTTGCTGGGACATGAGATGTCTACAAGATGTCTTTCTGACAAATGGGTGCTACAACAAACCACCTAACAAAGATTTCATTTCGGTGTGTCTACATCAGTGTCTCCCCGAAATGGAAAATCTCCAAAGGATAAAACCTTTGGCATAATGTCTGGCCAAAGAGGTGAGGTCATTGCAACAAAGGCAACATCGACGTAGTGATCTAGGCTCGCTATGAAGTCTTGGCGAGTGTATCGGGTCTCGCCGAAGAAGCGGAAATGACATCAGCAAAACGGAGTGGCTTCGGCCAAAGGTTTCACTGATGTGAGATTGTCTCACTGAAGGGACAAAGTGAGCTCACCGAAAGATCTAGGGTTTAGAGGGATGTCTCATTGACTAAACGAACTCTCTTGAACTCAAATGAACACTCAACAAAGGACAAGACCTTGGTGTAAGGTCTTAGTGAAGTTCAAAGGTCACGCCGAAGTGAAAGAACTTGGAGAGACTCCAGAAGAATAAAGGGAATTCAGCGAAACATCTGGGTGACTTTAGACTATCTCAGTGAAAGAAAAAGGGGATTCAGTGTGATCTCATGCCAAGGAAACTAAGTCTCACTGAAAGAAAAGGAGCTCAAGGAGAAACAAGAGGAAATCAGGGAGACTTCAAATGAATGGGGTGTTTTTGCTACGACTTCTTGCCGACCCAGCAGACTCTTGCTGAAAGAAAGATGAGCTCGAGAGGATCTCGCCGAGAGGTATTTCCTTCGGAAAAAAATTTCATCCACATGAAATGTCTCATCGAAACAGAAGCGGAGCTTGGCAAAGGATCATATCTTCGCTAAGAGGTCTTAGCAAAGAAAGGAAGTCACAACAAAACAAACAATCTAAAGCCCGAGGAAGATAGCTGCTGGGGGGATGAAAGCACATTGGGGAGATACCAGGGGTGTCTCACCAACATGCGATGCTAAGAAAACCACTTTTGATCACCGAAGAATCCTGTGTGGCCTGTGATTGTCCAATCAAAGAGAGCTAAGTTTGAGCCATTGCCCAATTGACCGCCCTTGTGGAAGGACTAACAGAGTATGACCAGATGGATCCTTTATGAGAATAGTTGATGATGAGTTTGCTCGGGCGACTGTGCAAAGATCTAAGGAGGCCCGATGGTGTTTTTAGAAGACAATCAACAAGCAGAGGAGTCCCAGAATGAAAAGGAAGCCGAGTGACGGAAGAAAGCATGACTCAGAGGGACAGCTGTGGCGACTGCTAACAGAGGTAGATCAATATTAATGTAGATATCCTGGAGCATTCAAGCTGGCCCCAACAGAGTTCAAGTACGGACACACAGATAGGGGAGTTAATGTTGTAGTTTTCAAAAGATCTAAAAAGGCTTACCCTATGGGTAGAAATCCTTCATCAGCAGGGACAACGAGGATTCACATTGAATTCACAACTGAATTTTCCTTAAAAGATCTGAGAGCCGACTCTCTTACAGGATGTAGATATTTTGTAAACCCTAGTGCAGGGGACAATGCATCCTTTCTTGTACGTTCTGTATATAAGGCATTCTTGCCTCTTTGTAAAGGTTGGAACTTCTAGAGTTAGAAATTCAGAGTTAGAACTTTTATTGTTAGAACTTCTAGGATTAGAGAACTTTTAGACTAAGAGATGTTAGGAGTTAGTAAGTTAATAGAAGAATATTGAGTTGCATCTTGATTCTCAGTAATGAGAGCTTCTCTTGTCTTCTGGGTCAGCAGTTATATTTCAGTGTAGACTGTAATGTATTTTCTGAATTCTCTTAGTGTAGTTGGAAATGATCTGGAGCCTTAGATTCTCTATACACTAGTGATTATGCCAACTTTATAAATATTGTTTATCTATTTTAATAACAGTAGAAACAATCAGAGTTTAATCTACTTTGTGTTGTGTTCCTGAATGATATTTGTCTTAATTGGTCATTGATTTGTGAAACCTCCAAGGAATGAAAGGTTATTTGTGTTTTGTTTAATGGTAGCTAAAAGTCCTATTATTCAAATTAGTAATATCAATGAAAGAGGCTATGTGTCAATCAAAAGCTTATCTTGTTCTGCAGTTTTAGTTTATAATTCCTTGAAGTTAACAAGTTCGGTTAAGATTGGATGAACTGTTGTTCTTTTCTGTTTCAAAACCTTGATCTATCTTTTGTTGTTTCTTTACAACCCCTGTTAAAGTAGATTTTATTTTCATGCTTGATCTAAGAATAGTCCAGAAGCTCAACACCAGCAGGCCCCTTGAATATTACTATTGCATTGGCCACTGAGCAACATCAGCACAGTTGAGACCCAACTACCAAGACCTTGGGAGCTATGGCATCCATGTGTTGCCTTTCTCTTTCAAGAGAAGTAGGATAGCAATATTTTGCTTGCATTGTTGTGATGCCAAAATCACCATCAATAGGAACTGGTGCTAGAAGGAGGGCGTCGAGAAGGGCAAGCTGGATAAAACTAGGTCATCTTCCTCAGAAAGGCTCCATAGAGTTCTTTGATCAACTAGGAATCCATTATCTTTCATAGAACTCAAGACCCCAACAAGACACAAGAATCATAAGGCTGGGGCAACCATTATTCCACCCTTATCAGCTCCACTCACTCCACCAATATTTTCACCAATACCCCAGTGGATACCCATTAATCCACCCACCAATTCATCTCAATTGTCATCAAAGCAGATTCAACCCATACAACAGCTAGCTCAACCACCACCACCACCACCAATGGAATTCTTTCAGAATAATCCCTCTCCATTGGGGACTATCCCTGGAGGTTTTCACGATATGTCCAAAAACCCTGAGAAATTCTACCCTAAGTACATTCATGGTGAGTCAAGGAGCGCTGAAGAGCATATACAAGCTTTTAAGGATGCTTGTACTAGAGCTCAAATAGCTCATCACGATGTGGTCTGTAGGTTATTTCCTTACTCTTTAGGGGACATGGCATATAATTGGTACCTTAATCTTCCTCAAGGTTCCATTCTGACCTGGAAACATTTGGAAAATGCTTTTATCAACTAATTCAGGGTGTATGTGGATCCAGCTCTTTTATATCATCAATTTGTTACCATAAGGACGGAACCAGGTGAATCTTTGCCTTTATTCAATACTAGGTTCAAGTGAATGTATAGGAGATTACAAGATCCCTATCTAGTTACTGAGAATAGTGCTATCCAGGCATATTTTAGGGTTATAGACCCTTTGCTAGGATTGTTCTTGCAAAGGACATCTAGTAGTTGATATTGATTCTCTATCCAAAGTCTATCATTTAGCTATTATAGCAATAGGTTAGTTCTCAACAAGGAAGTATGGGAGGAGGTTTCCCTTCAATGGGATATCAAATGCATAGTTCAACTCCTCTATTCAACACTGTCCTAGGGATGTCTCCTTCCTACTATGGACCTATGTCTAAACTACAAACCCAACAACCTGTATTATTCTTTGCTAATGGAAATTCTGATCTCTTTCAACAACCATAGGTTCCTCAAAGTTCCCATGGTCATCTTAACCAAATTGGAACACCAAATCATGTTGATCAGCCACCTATTTTTAAGAGCGTGGAAAGTGAAAAGACAATCCAACTTACAAATGAGGTAGAAACCTTGAAGAAAATGCTATCTCAAGTTACCAATGATATGGCTCAACTTTGGTTGAACCCTTCCCAAAACCAGGGGAATTACCCTAACCAAAATAACAACTAGGGTACTTATTAGAATAACAATAACTACAACCAAAGAGGTTACCAAAACCAAAACAGAGGGTACAACTAGAGGCCAAATAACAACAAGCAATGGAATACATGGCCTAATAACAGTGGAGTTCCTCACAACTATCAAGCAAATGAGGAGAGAGCACATACTACAAATGTGGCTGACCTCAACTTCATGACCAATTGGTGTAGATTGCATGATACTGCAACCCATTCTGAGGTAAACTACCCTCAGATGGAGAAGGTTGTTAAGATGGCACATGAAGATGCCCACACATTCCAGGGGAATTCACACAAAGGAGGTGACTCTATGGATATTGCAATGACTGATGAGCTCTTTGAGGAGGAGCCCTCATTCCCAAGGCAAGAAGAGAATGAACTAGAGGAGGATTTATTGATGCTCAAGCTTTTCAGACAAAGGGAGGAAACTTCCTGAGAAATCAAGGTAAGGGGCCGTTCACTATAGCAACACCTCTTAATCACATGGTGCCTCCAAATCAAAGTGCTGATAACAATCCTCCTCCACCTCAAGGCCCACCTGATCTCCATAATAGGGGTAATTCCTTTGTTGTTTTCAAAATTAATTCAGGCTATAATACAAAATTTGACATTATTTTTGAGATGCAGAAGCAAAAAACTTCTTTGTCATATTTTGACATTTTAAAGTGGTGCCCTTCCCAAAGGGAGATAGTGCTCAAGGCTCTAGAACAAGCTGATAAGTCAAGAGGAAAGAGCAAGGTGGTACCGGCTGGGGACATGAATGCAACCTTATATAGAAACAAGGTATGTACCCCTCCTTTCCTTTTGAGTTTAAGAATTTTGGGCAAGAACCTACATAACTATTTATTAGATTCAGGAGCTTCAGGAAGTGTCATGCCATTATCTGTATGTAAGAAGTTAGGATTGAATCCCGTTCAAACCAATAAGAAGGTCATTCAACTTGACAAAACAAAGGTTAATGTGGTAGGGGAATTAAGAAACATACATGTTCAAGTAGGATCAGATCCTAGGATCCTAACCAACATAGATGTTCAAGTGGCAAATATTCCTGAGACCTATGGTATGCTGCTAAGTTGAGATTTGATGAAAAATTTAGAGGGATATCTTGCCCTTGACTTCTCACATATGTAGCTATCATGGAAAGGAATTCCTAATTAGATTAGGATTGAAAGTGAGCCTTGCCTCAAGCATATCATCACTGAGTATGATTGTCTCAATGAGGTAGCCTAATTTGAGACTGAGATGGGGGTTTATAAACAAACGGAAATCCTAACCTTCTCGGTTCTCAATGCCAAGGACATGTCAAAATAAAAACTCCTTGACCCCACCGTTGATGAAAATCAACAGGCCTTAGTTAGAAAACTGCAACAAGACCAACTAGTTTTAGGGGCAGATATGGATCTGCAAAGTCTCCTGCTCCCTAACTAGTGCAGGGTACATTATCAGAGTCATTCTGAATTGACTTGTCAACCTTGTAGGGACATTTTAAATCATGTTTCCCAAGCTGAGGAAGCTGGCACAAGGGACCCTGAGACCATTGCAGACTACTTCTCATTTAAGGCCAAGGAAGCAACCATGTTAACCAGGGATACAATGCTTTCAAAAGAAATCCCTGCTTTGATCAAACCTACTCTAGACACATTTCCAAATTAGTACACTGATGAGGAGCAACCCCAAGATCTGCTTGACACCTCTGTACTTACAAATGAAACAAAACCCAAGGGGTTAACCAAAGACTCTAGTGACTGTCAAAAAAATAGCTACATGTTAGATGATACAACTGAGGCAGAATTGGAAAGAATACTTAAAAATATTATAGAGGATTCTTTCCCTATGTTTGGTCCAAAAGATCAAGAAGTCCCACATTTGGTTAATCCTATTCAAATATCCATGAAAAATTCAAAAGGATTAACCCCTGCTCGTGATTAGTTGTGGACCCTTACCTTTGATGGATCCAAATCCAAGACCGGTTGTGGTGTTGGAATTGTACTAACTAGCCTGAAAGGGAAAGTTTTCTTTGCTTCTTATAGCCTACAATTCAAGTGCACTAATAATGTAGTTGAATATGAAGCCCTAGTTTGAGGACTAATGTTCACACACAAGAAGAAAGTCACTGCCTTGATGGTCAAGGGAGATTCAAAAATTGTGATCAAGCAAGTGCGCAACCAGTATACATGTCACAACAGAAGGCTGGCAACATATAGAAATAGGGTATGGAACTTGATCGAAGACTTTGATGCCTTTGGGATTAGTTTAATCCCAAGAGAAGAAAATCAGGTAGCTGATTCACTGGCTATTGCTACAAGCACCTTGGAACCTATGAAAGGCTCCAAGTTTAAAATATTCTCAGTAGAATTGATGTCCACCCTAGCTGTTCCTAATAATATCAAGAATTTCTAGGTCTTTGATGATGATTGACATATTTTGGCCTTAGCAAGCTCAGATGTCTTCGAGGGGAAAATTATTGATGAGTCCAATAGAGACCAAGGGGATTGGAACCTTGAAGAATGTGATACAAAAGGAGTTCTTAATCTAAAAAGTAATAACATTCCAAAGGGAATGGTTTCCTTGGAAAGGATTTTTGACTTAGATCTGAGGGCTCGAGAGAAGGCATCAGCTAAAGAAAAGGGAGGCGAATATGAGATAGTTAACTTGGTTGATTCTGGCCCTAAAAGGAATGTCTACATAGGGAAGACCTACCCTGAAGCAATTAGAGAAGACATATTGAGCACACTCAAAAAGGATATTGCTGTGATTGCTTGGGGGTATGAGGACCTTCATACATTTGATGCTTCGGTTATGACTCACACTATTCCCTTGAAGCCCGAAGCTAAACCCTTTAGACAAAAGCAATGTCCTATCAATGCTCTGATCAAACCATTGATTTATAAAGAAGTTCAAAAATTACTCTCAGTGAGGATAATCTTCCCTGTGCACCATTCAACGTGGGTGGCTAACTTAGTTCCAGTCTGTAAAAAGAATGGGGAGATTAGGCTGTGTGTTGACTTCAGAAACCTGAATAGAGCTTTAGAAAAGGATAACTACCCGCTCCATTCCTTGGATGAGGTATTACAGACTGTCAGTGGGGCATAGATGATGTCATTCTTGGATGGTTACTCTAGATACAATCAGGTAATGGTCGACTTTGAGGATAGGATGAAGACGACTTTCACTACCAAGTGGGGGATGTTTGCATATAGAAGGATGCCATTTGGCCTGATAAATGCTGGAGCAAATTTAGCATGCCATGGACATAGCCTTCAAGGATCTAATTGGAAAATGTATTATTGTTTACATAGATGACCTGGCAGTGTTCTCTAAGGATCGACTAAATCATGTTGCAGACTTAGCCAAATTTCTTGAGAGATGCATCCAATATGGTGTCTCCTTGAATCCTAACAAATGCGTGCTTGGAGTTTTAGAAGGGAAGCTGTTGGGGCACATAATCTATGAAAGAGGGATTTGAATTGACCCAGATCAAGTTGAATCCATCTTGAAAATCGCTAGTTCAGGGAGCAAGAAAGAGTTAAGGTATTTCTTTGGAAAGATCAACTTTGTAAGGAAATTTATTACAGGCTTTGCTGAAATTGTGAAACCCCTGAATGAAATGATGAAGAAGGATGCTAGATCGGAATGGACTGAGGAGGAAAAGGTCACATTCATGCAAATCAAGTGATCCATCTCAGAAGCATCAGTCCTCACCAGCCCTAATTACATCAGACCATTCTACATCTATTCTTTTGCATCCAAATATTCTTGTGCATCTGTTCTAACTCAACGAGGAGAAGAGTCATAGGAGAGGCTAATTGCATTCATGAGCTCTCCATTCAAAAATACGGAAATCAAATACACACCTCTTAAGAAGCAAGCCTTCACATTAGTTCAGGCCGTCAAGAAGTTTTGACACTACATCCTTTGCAGTCAAATCATTGCCATAGTTCCAGATGCAACTGTGAAGTCTTTGCTGATGCAAAGCGAGCTAGGGGAAAGGAGGGGCAAATGGATGGCCATCCTGTAAGAATTCAATTTGGAGATACATCCCATGAAATTAGTCAAGGGAATGGGTTTATCTTAGTCCATGACGAATGCTGGCAACAACATCATCTGTTAGTAGTACACGACCCAGTCTTTCTCTAATGACCCTTGGTATGTTGATACCATCTGCTTTATGCTCAACAATCGATGTCTAGCAGGGATGAATGGAAATCAAAGGAGAGCGCTAATATTGAAGAGTTCTCATTACATGATCAAGGGAGGGTTACTGTACAGAAGGAATTTTGAGGGGTACCTGAGATGCCTTGATCATCAAGAGGCCAAGCAGGTGATTACTGAGTTTCATGGGAAACATGGCACAGGTCATGGTTCTGCTGATTCTCTGGCACACCAGATTCTTAGGTTTGGCTATTATTAGCCCTGTATATTCAAAGATTCCCATCAACATGTGAGAACATGTCACACATGCTAAGTTTCTGCACTAAGGGATCATCATGCAGCCATGCCACTATAGCCCATCTACGAGGTAAGGCCATTTGCCCAGTGGGCACTGGATTTCATTGGAGTGATTAACCCAAATTCCTCTATAGGGCATAAGTTTATCTTGACTGCTACTGACTACTGCATGAGGTGGATAAAGGCCATACCTTGCAAAAATAACACAACGGAGGTAGTGATCAAGTTCCTCACCAAATGTATCACTACGAGGTTTGGGGCACCCTTCACTCTGGTATGTGATAATGGTTCTTCTTTCTCTTCTACTAAGTTTATTTCTTGGGCCTATGATCACAAGATTGTCTTGAAGTATTCCTCAAACTATTATCCGCAAGGCAATGGAGTTGTAGAGTCCACCAATAAGAATCTTTTAGGGGTGATTAAGAAAATGTTAGAGAATAACCCTAGAGACTGGCATACCCAGCTGAGATTCGCATTATGGGCAGATAGGACTAGGATTAAGGCTGCCTTAAACACCTCACCGTTCAAGCTGGTATATGGCCAAGAGCTTGTCTTTCCTATCCATTTGCAAATACCTATCCTTGAATTCATGCATAAACTCTATTCTAGTGACAATAGGATAGAAGTAAGACTAGCTGCTTTGTTAAAACTAGAACAAAGAGATGTTGCTTTACAATAGTTCTTTAGACATCAGGCTGTTGTCAAACGCTAGTTTGACAAAAGAGCCAAGATAAAAGCTTTTAGGATATCAAACCTAGTACTATTATGGGATAAAGCCAATGAAAAGAAGGGCAACCACCAAAATTTTGACAAACTATGGCTAGGTCATTATCAAATTGCTGAGATCCTAGGGGAAAATGCTTTTAGACTAAGTAGCCTAATTGGAGAACCAGTTCCCTTGCCTGTTAATGGGCAGTTCCTTCAGCACTATTTGAATCTTGAGGCTTGTTAATTTTTGTTATGTATATAAGTGATTCATTGTTTTCTTTATGTAAATAATTTATTTTGTCCCCTGTTTGTAAATAATTCTTTCCTTTACGTGAATAATCTGCTGCTCTTTGTGTGAATAGTGTGGCTCTTGTTTGTAAATAGCTTCCTATTTGTACATTTGTCCCTGCCTCCTTTACTTTTCTTTGCCTTTTTTTTTTTTTTTTTT
>VDFB02016146.1:28412-46969 GCA_007258455.2 Sequoia sempervirens
AATAGAGCTTTAGAAAAGGATAACTACCCACTCCCTTCCTTGGATGAGGTATTACAGATTGTCAATGGGGCACAGATGATGTCATTCTTGGATGGTTACTCTAGATACAATCAGGTAATGGTCGACTTTGAGGATAGGATGAAGAAGACTTTCACTACCAAGTGGGGGACGTTTGCATATAGAGGGATGCCATTCAGCCTGATAAATGCTGGAGCAAATTTTTAGCACGCCATGGACATAGCCTTCAAGGATCTAATTGGAAAATGTATTATTGTTTACATAGATGACCTGGCAGTGTTCTCTAAGGATCGACTGAATCATGTTGCAGACTTAGCCAAATTTCTCGAGAGATGCATCCAATATGGTGTCTACTTGAATCCTAACAAATGCGTGTTTGGAGTTTCAAAAGGGAAGTTGTTGGGGCACATAATCTCTAAAAGAGGGATTTTAATTGACCCAGATCGAGTTGAATCCATCTTGAAAATTGCTAGTCCAGGGAGCAAGAAAGAGTTAAGGTATTTCTTTGGAAAGATCAACTTCGTAAGGAAATTTATTACAGGCTTTGCTGAAATTGTGAAACCCCTGAATGAAATGATGAAGAAGGATGCTAGATCATAATGGACTAAGGAGGCAAAGGTTGCATTCATGCAAATCAAGTGATCCATCTCAGAAGCATCAGTCCTCACCAGCCCTAATTACATCAGACTATTCTACATCTATTCTTTTGCATCCAAACATTCTTGTGTAGCTGTTCTAACTCAATGAGGAGAAGAGTCATAGGAGAGGCTGATTGCATTCATGAGCTCTCCATTCAAATATGCGGAAATCAAATACACACCTCTTAAGAAGCAATCCTTCACGTTAGTTCAGGCTGTCAAGAAGTTTTGACACTACATCCTTTGCAGCCAAATCATTGCCATAGTTCCAGATGCAACTGTGAAGTCTTTGCTGATGCAAAGCAAGCTGGGGGAAAGGAGGGGCAAATGGATGGCCATCCTACAAGAATTCAATTTGGAGATACATCCCATGAAATTTGTCAAGGGAACGGGTTTATCTCAGTCCATGATGAATGCTGGCAACAACATCATCTGTCAGTAGTACACAACCTCGTCTTTCTCTAATGACCCTTGGTATGTTGATACCATCTGCTTTATGCTCAACAATTGATGTCCAGGAGGGATGAATGCAAATCAAAGGAGAGCACTAAGATTGAAGAGTTCTCATTACATGCTCAAGGGAGGGTTACTGTATAGAAGGAATTTTGAGGGGTACCTGAGATGCCTTGATCATCAAGAGGCCAAGCAGGTGATTACTGAGTTTCATGGGAAACATGGCATAGGTCATGGTTCTGCTGATTCTCTGGCACACCAGATTCTTAGGTTTGGCTATTATTAGCCCTGTATATTCAAGGATTCCCATCAACATGTGAGAACATGTCACACATGCTAAGTTTTTGCACCAAGGGAACATCATGCAGCCATGCCACTATAGCCCATCTATGAGGTAAGGCCATTTGCCCAGTGGGCACTGGATTTCATTGGAGTGATTAACCCAAATTCCTCTATAGGGCATAAGTTTATCTTGACTGCTACTGACTACTACACGAGGTGGATAGAGGCCATACCTTGAAAAAATAACACAACAGAGATAGTGATCAAGTTCCTCACCAAATGTATCACTACGAGGTTTGGGGTACCCTTCACTCTAGTATGTGATAATGGTTCTACTTTCTCTTCTATTGAGTTTATTTCTTGGGCCTATGATCACAAGATTGTCTTAAAGTATTCCTCAAACTATTATCCGCAAGGAAATGGAGTTGAGAGTCCACCAATAAGAATCTTTTAGGGGTGATTAAGAAAATGTTAGAAGAATAACCCTAGAGACTGGCATACCCAGCTGAGATTCGCATTATGGGCAGATAGGACTAGGATTAAGGCTGCCTTAAACACCTCACCGTTCAAGCTGGTATATGGCCAAGAGCCTGTCTTTCCTATCCATTTGCAAATACCTATCCTTGAATTCATGCAGAAACTCTATTCTAGTGACAATAGGATAGAAGTAAGACTAGCTGCTTTGTTAAAACTAGAACAAAGAGATGTTGCTTTACAATAGTTCTTCAGACATCAGGCCGTTGTCAAACACTGGTTTGACAAAAGAGCCAAGATAAAAGCTTTTAGGATATCAAACCTAGTATTGTTATGGGATAAAGCCAATGAAAAGAAGGGCAACCACCAAAATTTTGACAAACTATGGCTAGGTCATTATCAAATTGCTGAGATCCTAGGGGAAAATGCTTTCAGACTAAGTAGCCTAACTAGAGAACCGGTTCCCTTGCCTGTTAATGGGCAGTTCCTTCAACACTATTTTGAATCTTGAGGCCTGTTAATTTTTGTTCTGTATATAAGTAATTCACTGTTTTCTTTATGTAAATAATTTATTTTGTCCCCTGTTTGTAAATAATTCTTTCCTTTACGTGAATAATCTGTTGCTCTTTGTGTGAATAGTGTGGCTCTTGTTTGTAAATAGCTTCCTGTTTGCACGTTTGTCCCTGCCTCCTTTACTTTTCTTTGCCTTTTGTTTTCTGTTTGTTCTGTTCTTTGGGGTTCATCTGTTTCCTTCCATATTTGGAATGGTGGTTGTTATCTGAAGCATACTTTGGTCATTAGGAGAGAAGTGGTTTAGATATTTCCAGGCTCTCTGATTGGATGATTTTGTCCTAAACTCTTTGTTTCATGTTTGTTGTCAATAAAAGTTGTGAAAGTTTTGAAAACAAGGTACCAAGTAAGAAATCCTTCATCAGCTCCCCTGAATCTGTCACTAATCAATAAGATCATCTTCTCTTGTAGTAGTGTATTTGTCCTAGGATGACAGTGTTGTAAGATTTGAGTGAAAAATCCAACTTCCAAGTGCTGTTATGAGGTCCAGTGTAGTTTTCAATTAGTTTTCAACCTAGATCAGATATTAATATCTGACATATTGAAAAAAAAAAGAGGATTAACTGAGATGTCTGAAACTTCAAGAAAAAGAAAAAATTATCAAGAAAAGAGGATTCAATATGAATAGGCGATTCTAGTATCTCTACTGGGGCTATGGACGCCTGACTAGAAGTAGAGCAATGCTGAGAGAAAACTAGAGGTATCTTCGTTGGGGCTATGGACGCCCGACTGGCAGTGGAGAGATGCTCGAGATATCATTGCACAAAGGGAATCAACTCATGTAGGTCAAATCTTACACGTTGTTGTTCAAAAGAAGAAGAAAGCTTCATGAGAGAATGATGCACAATCAAGCACACACCTAGGTTTAGGGGTAGCCATTGATTGACTTACATTTGAGATTCTAGCTCTACCTTGTTTGTTATAACTAACCCAACTGGAGTTATGATGTTCATGAACCAGGAGTTCTAGGTAGCTAAATCCTTCATATTCATGAAAATGGTTAAACCATTTTCCTAGCCAAGTCAGCATTTGTTATGCCTTGCATAACCACCCCACTTTGATTTGGATCAAAATGGGTCCCCCTTTTCTTTTGGTTTCTTTACCTCTATTATTTGTTTTGCTTTTGGGTGCTCTTCTGTTTCTCTGTGTTTTATCTTTTTTTTTGTTTGATCTAATTTTGGTTCTGCCTCAATTGGAATTCGGGTTTCTCCTTTGTTCGAGATTTTCCACCCAATCTGGATTTTCCCGGATCTCATTCGAGCTCCTGGCCCAGCTCTTTTGTTTGGGGATTTTTGGTCTTCACGGAATTCCACGTCGATCGGATTTTCCTAAAATCCCTGAGGCCTCCGAGCAATGTTGTTCTTCACGGATTTCCTCTTGGTCTGGATTTTCACAATTTTTTGTCTCCTCCAGATTTTTCCGAAATTTGTTGTTCCTTGTTTGTTCCAGATTTTCCGGGATGTCTTCTCCTTTGCAGAATTCTGTCCCATGTGGATTTTCCCAGAATCTGGTGAAATGTGAAGAAATGTGGGGTAGTAGGGCTAGTTAGCAAATGATGTTGCATTTTATGTTTCCTTTATGCTATTTTGAGGTCTCACATGCTATTCGTTGATTGATAATGATCAGATTAACTTTCTAATGGGTGTTTTCATGTTTATTTCATGGAATCCGCCTAACTCAGAATTCTCTGAAATTCCTCCCTGGCTTGGATTCCGTGGGTTGGCTTGAAACCTGAATTGTTTATATGATGATTTTGTTTGAAAATTTAACGGTACCCTACTGCCATAGGAATCATTTTAATGATGATTTTGGTTATTTAACTTCTGTTTATGTGGTCTTTATTGTGATCTTCCCTGTTGAATGCATAATTAAATCACATATAGGATGATATTTATTAGAACAACTCAGTTGGGGTGCATGCTTTAGTCCAGTTGGCTGTGAAAATCCGCTAAGACAAAGGTTAGCAAGACTTTCTAGGCTCTTACTGACCGGTGGCTCGGCTCTCACTATTCAAAATCCAAAGAATTAGGGTACTCCCCATTGTGCATCTTCATCGGCATAGGGTTATCATGGTCTCTTTGACCCATTGTTTGTTTGGTTCAAATCTGCGTTTATGGTGCCTATCAGCAAGTCCCTAGAGATGTCGCTGTAATCAAAGGAAAATCAGATTGTTAACATGTTAGATCAAATAACATTAAAATCCATTGAAATAATGAAGTACAAAGGAAAAATGATGAAAACAAAAGGAACGATATCACCGTGAATCTCCATCTTCTATGGTTGACCTTCGTTACACCTTCTTGCTTGCTGGATGATATTATGCCCTCAGATTCGTTGTGCGAGCAATCTGCAAATTCCTAAGACCTACAACAAGTTTTGAAGGATTTATGCAATGTCTAAATGCCTATGACTATGACAATGTCTATGAAAATAATGACTTCTAATGCCAAATGACTATAATGACTATTAAATTAAAAATGAAATTGTCAGATCCTGAAATTATGAGCAAAATTGTCTTTTATAGAAAACACAATTTTGAGCGGACAGATGAGATTAATTGATGACAAGAACCTAAAATGAAAGGACAAGATTTAATTTGACAATCCCTAATCAGGGTTAGGGAAAAATCCTTAATCGAACGGTCAAAATAATATCTCAGATAATCGGATCGACGGTGGAGAATAAATGAGACAAATTAATTAGAAAATGAAGATTTTCGAAAAATCAATAAGATAAAGATTGCCTGATTTGCGAGATTCAAAAAATCAAAAAGATAAGATTGCCTAATTTGCAAGATTCAAAAAATCAAAGAGATAAGATTTGGACTGAAGATAAGATTTGGAAAATCAAGAATCTACCCGATTGCTTGATTTTTGGAAGATTAGTTACTAATTTAAATTAAAATAATTCAAATTAGGGATTTTGAGAGATAATAAATAATCTTTTTCATATTATTTATCAAAAAGGACTGACAGTTAGATTGACATGACATTTTAAATAATTTAGTTTATTTAAAATGAGAAGAATATGAAAATGGCAATTAAATAATTAAATTTAATTATTTAATTTAGCAGATAAGACTGATTAATTAAATAAATTAATCCATTTATTTAATTAAGACAATTAGTGACATTAAATAAATAAATAAAATTTATTTATTTAATAATCAGGAAGAAACATATGACATAGGGGAATTAAATAAATTAAGAAATTTATTTAATTAAGGGAAGACTTAGCCAATTAATGATGTATTTAATAAATAAATAAAATTTATTTATTTAATAATCAGGAAGAAACATAAGAACATGAATTAATTAAATAATTATGAATTATTTAATCAATAGTCGAATGTGGACCAAGGACATAATTAAATGTCATAATTATGCTAGGACGAAAGTGGTAAAAATGAAGCTTGTAGGCCTAGGCCATTTTTAGGTGTCTACAGTCACCGTGATCAGAAATCATATGCAGGAATCTATCGCCAAGACAGGCATCATCATCTCAGTGACATGGAAATTCCTATCAGCATGAGCGGTTTCCTTCAGAAAGAAGTCTTGGTGAGATCTTCGGGTCTCATAGACCGGCTACAGGGGGATTTATCTATCGGCCAAAGTTTTCTCTTCGCCAAGAAGTCTTAGAAAAAGCCTCATGTCTTTCCAATTAGCAATGAGTTATATCTTTGGCGGCGTCATCTTCATCGGTGTGTGGTCTGGGTGAAGTCTCCATGTCTCGTTGACCGCTCTCAAGAAGATCCCTTCAGCATAAGGTGTTATCCCCACCAAGAAGTCTCAGGGAGTGCACGAGGTCTTTCCGACAAGCAAAGAGGGTTTAACACTTTGGTGGGAGTTTATCTTTGGAGAGATGTCTCCCCAAAAGGGCTCATGTCTTACCGACTACCAATCAATAGGGAGTAGGCTTCGGTGAGAGATATTGAGTTCGGGATGGCATCTTGGCAAAAGCCTATGGTCACATCAACACAACGTTAAGGGTTTTCAAAGGTGGTCTTCAGCGAGAAAATTAGTATGCCACAGTGACAACAGGATGAATTAGTAAGGTTCTCACTGGGACATGAGGTGTCTACAAGATGTCTTCCTGACAAATGAGTGCTACAACGAACCACCTAACAAATATTTCATTTTGGTGTGACTACATCAGTGTCTCCTCGAAATGGAAAATCTCCAAAGGATAAAACCTTTGGAATAATGTCTGGCCGAAGAGGCGAGGTCACTGTGACAAAGGCAGCATCGACATAGTGATCTGGGATCACTATGAAGTCTTGGCGAGTGTATTAGGTCTCACTGACGAAGCAGAAACAACATCAACAAAATGGAGTGGCTTCGGCCAAAGGTTTCAGTGATGTGAGATTGTCTCACCGAAGGGACAAAGCGAGCTCGCCGAAAGATCTAGGGTTCGGAGGGATGTCTCATCAACTAAATGAACCTCCCGAAATCAAATGAACACTTGGCAAAGGACAAGACCTCGGTGTAAGGTCTTAGCGAAGTTTGAAGGTCACGCCGAAGTGAAAGAACTCAAAGAGACTCCAGAAGAATCAAGGGAATTTGGTGAAATGTCTGGGTGACTTCAGACTATCTCAGTGAAAGAAAAAGGGGATTCAGTGTGATCTCATGCCAAGGAAACCAAGTCTCACCGAAAGAAAAGGAGCTCAAGGAGAAACAAGAGGAAATCAGGGAGACTTCAAACGAATGGGGTTTTTTTGCTACAACTTCTTGCCGACCCAGCAGACTCTTGCCAAAAGAAAGATGAGCTCGAGAGGATCTCGCTGAGAGGTATTGCCTTCGGCAAAACATTTCACCAACACAAAATGTCTCATTGAAATAGAAGCGAAGCTTGGTGAAGAAAGGAAGTCATAGCGAAATAGACAATCTGTAGCTCGAGAAAGATAGCTGCTGGGGGGATGAAAGTGCATTGGGGAGACACCAGGGCTGTCTCATCGACATGTGATGCTAAGCAAACTACTTTTGACCACCGAAGAATCCTGCGTGGCCTATGATTTTCCAATCAAAGAGAGCTAAGTTTGAGCCATTACTTGATTGACCGCCCTTGTGGAAGGACTAACAAAGTACGACCAGATGGATCCTTTCTAAGAATAGTTTACGATGAGTCTGCTCGAGTGACTGTACAAAGATCTAAGGAGGCCCAATGGTTTTTTAGAAGACAGTCAACAAGCAGAGGAGTCCCAGAACGAAAAGAAAGCCAATTGATGTAAGAAACCATGACTCAGAGGGACAGCTGTTGTGACTGCTGACAGAGGTAGATCAATATTAATGAAAATATCTTGGAGCATTAAAGCCGATTGAAATAGAGTTTGAGTATGGACACACAGACAGGGGAGTTAATGTTGTAGTTGTCAAAAGATCTAAAAGGGCTTACCCTGCGGGTAGAAATCCTTCATCAGTAGGGACAACGAGGATTCACATTGAATGCACAACCAATTTTTCCTCAAAAGATCTGAGAGCCGACTCTCTTACAGGATGCAGATATTTTGTAAACCCTAGTGTAGGGGACAATGCATCCTTTCGTGTACGTTCTATATATAAGGCATTCTTTCCTCTTTGTAAAGGATGGAACTTCTAGAGTTAGAAATTTTGTTGTTAGAACTTCTAGGATTAGAGAACTTTTAGACTAAGAGATGTTAGGAGTTAGTAAGTTAACAAAAGAAGATAGAGTTGCATCTTGATTCTCAGTAACTCTTGTCTTCTTGGTCAACAGTTAGATTTCAGTGTAGACTATAATGTATTTTCTGAATTCTCTTAGTGTAGTTGGAAACAATCTGGAGCCTCAGATTCTCTGTACACTAGTGATTGTGCCAGCTTTGTAAATATTGTTTATCTATTTTAATAACAGTAGAAACAATCAGAGTTTAATCTACTTCGTGTTGTGTTCCTGAATGATATTTGTCTTAATTGATCATTGATTTGTGAAACCTCCAAGGAATGAAGGGTTATTTGTGTTTTGTTTAATGGTAGCTAAAAGGCCTGTTATTTGAATTAGTACTGTGAATGAAAGAGGCTGTGTGTCAATCACAAGTTGATCTTGTTCTGTAGTTTTAGTTTATAATTCCTCAAAGTTAACAAGTCTGGTTAAGATTGGATGAATTGTTGTTCTTTTCTGTTTCAAAACCCTAATCTATCTTTTGTTGTTTCTTTAAAACCCCTGTTAAAGTAGATTTTATTTTCATGCTTGATCTAAGAACAGTCTAGAAGCTCAACACCAGCAGGCCCCTTGAATATTACTGTTGCATTGGCCACTGAGCAACACCAACATAGTTGAGACCCAACTACCAAGACCTTAGGAGCTAAGGCATCCATATGTTGCCTTTCTCTTTTAGGAGAAGCAGGATAGCAATATTCTGCTTGCATTGTTGTGTTGCCAAATTCGCCATCAACACCAATCAAGTCCATTAGGGTGCCATGTGGTGGGAGGCCCTCCCAACCCATGCAACTATTACAACCCTACTGAGGGTAACCTCACTCGATGAATACCACACCTAGTGGTAGAAATATCTATGTTCTTACATCAAAAAATAGTTTTAAAGCCATAAAAATATGTATAAACCTTGAAAGCATTAACATTTTCCAAAAAAGCAATATTCTTCATGGTAGAAATAATTTTCAATTTTTTTCGTGGTTTCCATCACATAAGGGTGGTTTTGAGAAATAATGGTGTGGTACATACCAAAAAGATATGGAATATACTAACAAGGTTAATTTTTTTAAAAATTGACATTAGTAGGTCAACCCCCCAAACAATCCCCCTCTTTAATGAATTTTTCAATTTTATAGTTAGAATTTAGAAGGATACAACTTAGTTATCCAACCTTTTTTTGAGTATTTATTTTGATTTGGGGTAAAATTTTGTAATATTCACTGTGGTGGAGACAATTATTGATTTTGGTATTTTAGTTTTTTATAAATTATAGATTCTCACAACGTTTCTAAGTAATTCTCATTTTGGAAACTTTTTGTTGGTGTAAATAGGCATTTTACCTATCTAGGTCCTATTTACATGTTAAGTCCACTTAGGTCTTAGGGGGGAATATTTATAGATAGTGTTAGTTTCTAGTAGATCTTATCTTATCTTTTGACATTTAATTCTTGTGTCCTAAGTCATTTAATATTTTTGAGGTAGTTGTCTCATTGTACAAGATTAAGGCATGTCAAGATCTTGTCTAATCCTATCTTACAACTTGCCTTTATAAGAAAGACATCATATGTACATTAGATATTCAATCTAGCAATCTTGCATCCATAATCAAAACATGGTATTTTTCCATTTATCTCTTGTGGAAATTATATTTTTCTTGCATGTGATCTTGCAATGTTGAGGAGTTCACCATTAACTTCTACATGATATCAAAGCTTCAGTGTTCTAGACTTCTTCCCAGATTTGAGGGACCAATCTTGGATTGAATATTTGTTGGGTGCAATTGGAGGTTTCCAAGATCTCACTTTTAAATCTAAGGCATCAAAGAAAGTTTTTTCTTTTGTTTCGTTAAATTTCATTATATATTGAGTGATCTACAAGGGTATCAAGTTGAAGCATAATTTTAAAGCATTTTTTTTTAAATAAATTTTGACCTTTCCATTGTGCTCAAAAGGCCCAAAAACCCCTATTTTCATATATAACACTTCAATTTTGGCATCATAAAAATTTGATAATTTTTTAATTTTCGATTGACTATCTTAAATTTGACATCCAAAAGATTGTCATAAATACTATGTTAAATTTGATAGCTAAATGGCCATTAGTAGGTCACCCCAATCTTCCCCTCATCTTCAACAACAGTTTTGAATTTTTAGTCCGATTTCAAATGGCCATAACCTAGTCATCTAACCTCCTTTTTTTGAGAAATGTTTTTTATTTGGGGTATAATTTAATGCTATTTGCAGTGGTGTAATTTATTTCTAATTTTGGTTCCTAGTTTTTTTAGAGGTTGTAGATTCTTACATGTGTTGTTGAGGAATTACTTTTTTAGGAACTTCCAGGGCTCCATTCTTGCTCCTAGGATAACATTTTTGAGTGCTTTTTTTGAAAGTACATATATTTTTTTTAGTTTGTAGCGGTGTGATTATATTGATCCCATTCTATGTAAATTTTTTACTTTGAGCTTGTGGCCAAATTTGAAATTTTTAAGCACTAAGATCAAGTCCACTTCACTCTTTTTAGAAAATGGCATCTGTAATAGCACTAAGCATAAAGTTCCAACCTCATATATTGCTAGGGGGTTTCTTGGTTGATTAATTTGGGGGAGGGGGGGCGCAATCATGCATTTGTTTGCTAGTTGTAGTCATGTCTTATAATGCATGGAAAGTAAAATGTGATTAATATGGGAAGAAAAAAACATAAAATAGATGATTTTTTATTGAAAGAAATTGATGATTTGTAGCTTCTTTATAAACTTCTTCAATTGTGAAAATTTTTCATTGCCAATGGCATTAGTTTTCCTAATTCCTCTGAACCAACATCAACTGAATCATCTAGTGTTCTTAATTCATTGTATGTTGAGGACACAATGGGGGATGATAAGTGTAGTTTAATAAAATGCACCGAGACCTCTTCTCACTGATCTACTATTGCACCTAAGGATGCTTGTGTTGCCACAATTTTGGCTCCTTGTGATTCAGTGCAACATGACATTCATTGTCTTCCAAAAATGGCTACTTGGGATGAGTACTTGAAAAAAATTGCTAGTTTGTTTTACGAGTCCTATATTTTATATTTGGGAGATTCCATTTATTGCATTCATCTTCTCTTTGATGGAGATGATCCTTCTTTAATTGTTGTGAGGGAACACTCTGACCCTCTTGTTCATTCTCTACATGATCATCCTTTGTAGTTTGATATGAGTGTGGATTATTTTGGCCAATATTTGGAGGAGGCTTCTTTTTCTTTAGAGGAGATACCTCCTTTGAAGACAAAGAAGCCTCCTCAAAATATTATCCAAAATAATAAAGTGTGAATTCTTTTGGCCAATGTCGTTTCTAGAAGATTCTAGATTGTCAAATTCTATAATGTGTTCTAGAATGCCTATTTGAAGGGTGACACCTTTTGGAATTGATATGGAGACACTTGAGAATTACTCAAAGACATCCCTAATTATCCTTCTTCCTGCATCTTCCTTTCAGGAATGGGAAGACATCTTGCATACCATCTTGGTATTGTTTCTTCCTAAGGGGAGGAATGTTTTTCGACGGTCTAGGATCATCTTCAACATTCATTGTCAGACATCTACCATCATTGCATGAGACTCTACAATGAGGGGGGCTACATGTTCTCTCTTCTTCTCTCTTATGGGGGGTATTTTTCCTCACATGGGGTTTTGTCCTTCTCATTGTTCATTAAGAGAATTTTATATTTCTTCTCTTTTGGGGAGGAGTTTTTTCTTACTGGGTTTTTTCCTTTTCTCTATTTGTGAGAGATTTATTTACATATGTACATGGGTACCTAACATGGCCTCATATCTAGAATCCATATTTGCATCATTTGAATAATAATGTACTCCCTAAGTTGCACTTAAGAGGGGGTGTTGGTGTAAATAGGTGTTTGACCTATCTAGGTCCTATATACATGATAAGTTCACTTATGCCCTAGGAGGGAATCTTTCTAGATAGTTTTAGTTGTCACTAGATCTTATCTTATCTTTTGGCATTTAATTCTTGTGTCCTAAGTCATTTAATATTAAGACACATGCCAAGATCTTGTCTAATCCCATCTCACAATTTTCCTTTATAAGAAAGGCATCATATGTACATCAAATATTCAATCTAGCAATCTTGCATCCATAATCATGGCATGGAATTTCTACCATTTCTCTCTTGTGAAAATTATCTTTTGTCTTCCAGGCAATCTTGGGGTGTTGAGGAGTTCACCATTAACTCCTAAACTTTCAAGGCTTTCTTTGGACTTGTACAGTAATATTTTTTGGTTTAAATTAAAAAAAAAGACAATTTAAATTCCCATAATTTAAAATTGTGTGATTAAATCAAATCTAATTTGATCTAAAAATTACATTTTAATTTTTGTAGCCAAATTTGGTATTTACATGTACTAAGATCAATACCACTTTGTTGTTTTTGGCAAGTGGCAATTGTAATTGCATAATTTATAAAGTTCCAAGATCATATATTATTTGGGGGGTCATTGATTAAATGAATTTGGGTGGAAAATTCTTGTGGTTGTGGTCTCGTTCCTCTTTATTTATGTTTTTCTCTCTTGCTAAATCATGGAGAAATTTTTAGTTCCACTTCTAACACCTTACAACTATCTTAAATAAACAAATGGAATAAATAAATTATTATGATTTAAGAGGTTCTATAGGATAGTTCATGGGATTTATGATGAATAAATCAATGATGAAGTTATAAGGAATAAGTGGTTGAATAGTTGTGAAGAATTCATTAACTATTTGTGCTTGCATATCTCTCCTGAGTTGTTTCACATTGAATACTTGGATACATCTATGTATATATGGAATAAATTGCCAAAATTATTTGGGAAAATTGATGGAATCCAAGGAATTTTGTTGGAAAATGAACTAATAAGTCTCAATCCATGTAATTTTGATAATATAAAAGACTTCGTCACCAAATTCAAGTCACTAAGAACACAATTGAAGGATTGGAAAATTGAAAAATCATATACACAATAGTGTTCTCTCAAATCTAAGACCTAAATATTTAGTATTTGTGTCTACTTTCTATGCTTCAAAAAATACCTTTGTAAGTGAGTTTAAGATGCCTTCTTTTGATAATCTTGCTATAAAAATCACTAGGGAATGAGATTAGCTTATAAAAATGGGCACCTTGAATTCTTGAAAATCACACTTTCCTTGATTGTAAAGGATAAAAAGGCTTCTACTGACAAACAGAAGAAAAAGAAGAAGCCTAATAATAATAAAATCCACATCTAATTTCGTAGAGTAAAATAATAATTCCTCTTCCAAAGAGAAATAATTTAAGATGGAGAAGCCTAATTGTGCACATTGGAAGAAGGTTGGACATGAAAAACATTATTTTTATAAGGAAATTAATAAATTGAAATATCTTCTTGAGAAGAACATAATCAATTTTCCTTCTAGAATTTCTACTTTGGCTTCTTATCCCAACTTAAAAAAATCAGAAAAATACCATACCATTGGAACAAATAAAAATGAAGGGAAAACTCTTTGTGCTTCTATAGGACATAGAATACACTTGGATACATATTTGGCTAAATGGACTACATTACCAATTTTTTTTAGGCAAACTGATGAAATCGAAGGAATTTTGTTAGAAAATGAACTAATAAGTCTAAATCCATTTAATTTTGATAACATATAAGACTTTTTCCCCAAATTTAAGTCACTAAGAACACAATTGAAGGATTGGAAAATAGAAAAATAATATACACAATTGGTACTAAGTGTTCTCTCAAAGTTAGGACCTGAATATTTAGTGTTTGTGCCTACTTTCTATGTTTCAAAAAATACATTTGGGAGTGAGTTTAAGAATTATTCTTTTGATAATTTTTCTGCTCAACTCACTAGGGAGTAATATTAGCTTATTGAAATGGGAACCTTGAAGTCTTCAAAATCACAAGCGGGTGATCCCATAATAGTGGTTTACACTTTTTGGGACATCCTGATTTTTGTTGAAATCATATATTTTTAGAAAATATAATGATCTTTAAGCCTTGAAAGTTTCATTTAAAGGATTCCAATTGAATAGGGTTTGATAAAACCACCTTAGATCAAACCCCTTTGGATATAACCTTGTTAGTTTTAAACCATACATATAATGGCGTCTCCTTTACACCTATCAAAATGCTGATAAAAAACCACTTTTGATTTACCTTTTGGGGGATAAAATGAATTCATTTTTTTTTTTTGTAAGTATTTACCTTATTATAAGCTCCCCAAAAAATATAATTTTAAATATATTTAATTTGATTATTATATTTTTTTCATTTTTTGTGAATGTAAGTTTTTCACCAAAAATCAAGCTCTTTGTTATGCACATGTGGAAAAATAGTAGATTGTATATTTTTTTAGAAAAATATCTATGAATTTGATATCAAGATGTCCTTGATCCAACCAAAAAAATTGAATTTCGATACATACAAAAAAAATTATGTGTTAGCAAGTAAATCTATGTCTAGAAATTGCAACTGGTTTGACTTCAAAACTTAATTAAGCAAAAATATTCAATAAAACACTATGAAACCAATTGCATGCACTAGATATCATATTTAAAAATATAAATTTGAAAAAAAATAGAATTTTATCCTTCATAAGAAAAATGTTGTGTTAGAAACTACACACCACTCTTTAAAAATGGTGTTTACTATTAAAAACTAGTTTTCGAAGAAGATGGAAAAAGAAATACAATTTGATTCCAAAAATGTTAATATATATATACAAATCATGCTAGTTCACATCATCTTCAAGTTCCTCATGGTTTAGTAGCTATAGGTGCCTGAAAGTGAAGATTTAATTAAAAAAATCCATTTCAATGTCAAGTTTGGCCAAAAAGTGTAAACCACTATTGTGGGATCACCCAAGCCTTGATTGCAAAGGATAAGAAGGATTCTAGTGGCAAAGAGAAAAAAAAGAACAAGCCTAAGAATAACAAAATCCACATCTACTTCCACAAAGGAACATAACAAGTCCTCTTCCAAACGGGAATGATCTAAGAAGGAGAAGCCTACTTGTGCATATTGGATGAAGGTTGGACATGAAAACAAATATTTTTATAAGGACATTAATGAATTGAAAAATATTCTTGAGAAAAATAATCAAATTTCCTTCTAGAATGTGTACCTTAGCTTCTTATTTCAATTCAAAAAAGTTAGAATTTAATATGGAAAAAGGCCATACCATTGGAATAGATAAAAATAAAGGGAAAGATCTTTGTGCTTCTACAGGTCATACCATACATTTGGATACATCTATGGCTATATGGACTACATTTCCAAAATTATTTGGGAAAATTGATGAAATCCAAGGAATTTTGTTGGAGAATGAACTAATAAGTCTCAATCCATGCAATCTTGACAACATACAAGACTTCATCACCAAATTAAATTAACTAATAAGACAATTGAAGGATTGGAAAATTGAAAATCATATACACAATTGGTACTAAGTGTTCTCTCAAAGCTAGGACCTACATATTTAGTGTTTGTGTCTACTTTCTATGATTCAAAGAATACCTTTGTGAGTGAGTTTAAGATGCCTTCTTTTGATAATTTTTCTATGCAACTCACTAGGAAGTGAGATTAGCTTATTTAAATGGACACCTTTAAGTCTTGGGTAAGTGCACAAAGTTGAGTCCACGAAATGTGGAAGTTTTTTGCCTTAGCCAAAAAATTGAAACTGGCATCGAACAAACAGGATCCCGATTTAATAAACAAGATCCCTATTTTTAAAAATTGGGATCCTGTTATGGTTTGGGATCCTAAGCCTGAGATGAAATGGGATCCTGTTTTATAAAAATTGGGGATCCCGTTTCCCATTGGACTCCAAACCAATGGACATAGAACGAGATCCCGATTTATAAGAAACGGGATCCTGATTTATAAAATACGGGATCCTGATTTATAGATAACGGGATCCCGAGTTGTATAAATCGGGATCCCGTTTTATTTTGCTATTTTTTTTTTAAAAGAATAGTTTTCACTGCTCTGCGGACGGGACCCCGAGTGAGTGTTGGCGACAGCGACACCACGACCAGCTACAGGTACCCACCACAATGTATTTTTGCATTTTTTTAGTTGGAATTGAAATTTTAAAAGAAATACGTTAATTTAGCATGTATTTTTTTTTAATTTATATCACGTTTTAATCATTTTTTTAATTTTTATAGTAGAATTCAATAATTGTAAAAATAGACGAAAACTTGCAATGAAACTTAAATGTTTTTTAATAAAAATGAAAAAAAAAACCTTGAATTGTGTTTTAGAAACAAAATTTAACTTTAAATATTAAATTGTTTGATTAAACCCAAAAAAAATTGATTTTGAAAACCCTAATTGAAACAAAACAAAAAAAAATTGCATTTCAAAACCCTAGAAATCGAAATGAAATAAAAACATCGCATTTACAAATCCAAATCGAGGATTTTGAAACCACAATTCAAATCAAATGAAAAACATTGAATTTGAAAACCCTAGTTTGAATTGAAACTAAAAAATTGCATGAAAAACCCTAATTGTTTAAAATTGAAACCCTAAATTGAATTGGAACAAAAAAATTTGTTAAAACCCTAAATTGGAATCGAACAAATCATTTTGATTTTGAAAACTAGGTAATTTCGAGCTCAAAAAAAATCATTTACATTGCTTAAATGTTTTAAATTTTGTTTGCTTTGTATGGAAAAAATGATATATATTGAACTTTAGTTTCAATTTTAAATTATAATTAGATTAGAAATCAATATGTTAAAGAATGGTTAAAATTCATAAAGTTTATCTTGATGTTTGTTTGCAAATTTAGTTAACAAATTCGTAAATCTAAACACGTACAATCAATTCCAATTGACACTAACTTGCAACTTTAAATTATGCCAAGGGCCACCCAAACTTCACCCTAAGTTTGCTAAAACCTAGACCCTAAACTGTAAAATCCTAAACCCATAACACTAAAGCATTTGGGAATTTATGACCCTAGACCCTAATCTTTCATTGGACATACCTAAAATTATGTAGGTTCAATGTCAAGATGGAGTCTATTTGGTAATTTATGAAAACTATTTTTGAATATCTAGAATGCCATAAGAAGTACCGATGCAGAATTCAATTGGAAACACTTGGGTGCATAGATATGCATTGTAAATTTGAAATCTAGGGAAGGTGTCTATCATATACGTGATTGATAATACATGGAAAGAAGAGGTTTGTATGGGAATATATGTATTAAGAAAAACATACCACATGACCTCTATAGGATTTTTAAGATGTGATCCTAGATAATAATCCACCCATCCTCAATCATAATGGATTCTTTAGCAATTAAGAGAGATTCAATTTAACCATAAAATTACTATATTTTGATACTATATAGATTTATGTGGAAGGATAGAAATGCATCAATAAGGAGACCAAGATGGAACCATTTAACACCTACAAGGTACACCTATTACATGGGAAAGGGAGGAAGTACATCATGATAGTTTGGAGGAACTACATGCTATTATTACAATTTATAGATCTAGGAGGATGATTCATATAAAAGAAATATAATTAAATATTTATATTATTTAATATATTATATTTAATATAATATATTAAATAATATAAATATTTAATATCATAAAATATAATATAAGATTGCAATTAAGGATAGGTAATGTTACAATTTACTTAGGGTTTTAATGACGATTAGGCTTAAGATTCAATTAGTTTTGTAGTAAATAGTTAGGTTATAATTAGGAATATATAATAAATATTAATATAATTATAATACAAATATAAATTAATTTAAATATAATATAATATAGGAATACATTTAAGATTACCTAGTAAAGGTTATAATTTAATTAAGTTTCAATTAGGTTTGCAATTCAATTAGGATATGGTTAGGGGTGGGGATCATTTAGAATTCTATTATTGTTAGAGTATGGGTTACATTTAAGATTATTGTTATTTTTGTGATATGTATAGATTGATTCTTTTTTAACATCATGATAAAAAAAAATTATTAGAGGAGTAAACACTTTTGACCCAGAGCTAGATGGAACCAACGAGGCTATAGTATGACTAAATTTGGACCTCACTAGACATCTAGATCCCCTTAAGCCATCCTATCACCTTAAATCATAAATTGATTTCTTAAGGGGTCCCAATATGACAAATTTCTTAAAGGGATCAAAGTTCTTAAAATTTGGTGAAGTTGCCCAAGGCAACCAAATTTAACAATAATAAGATAGTGCAAGATTATAATATGAATGAGATTTCATGATCTAGGTTGGTCAGTTGAAACAAGAGTAGATCTCAATCAACTCTTCACAAGAAAATGTTCTTCACTAGCACAAAGTTCCATTAAAATATTCAAAGGGCACTAAGAAACTTTACCTAAGTTTTGCAAACCCTAAACCCTGAACTCTAAAGTCTAAACCCTAAACCCTA